>JAAGNO010003422.1:176554-189951 GCA_033439905.1 Ceryle rudis | reverse complement strand
TCACTGGCCTTTAGCCAGCTCACATTTATCTACCTATCTATCTATCTATCTATCTATCTATCTATCTATCTATCTATTTATTTATTGTTATCTCATTCCTTTAAAATCTCCAAATACACACAGCACTTGTGTATTTAAAAACCTCATCTGTATTATAAATGGGCTTCTTCTCTGGTCCTTCTCTAAAAGGTGTAGAAGAAGGAACCCTGATTAATTGAAAGCACCTCTGGATGATACCTTAATATAAATAACAATAAGCCTGCCTTATTTCTATAGCAACTGGAATAATGGCTCCAGTTGTTAGTAGTTCAAAATTCAGGGTGTAGGATGGACTTGTGAGTAGGAAATTCAGGAACAAAATATTGCATTGAAAAAAGGTTCAGGAATAATAACTGAGACATAAATGGACTTTTTCTTCTGTGACTGTATTCTAGAAGTTGATACTTGTGCATTTAGTAAATAGATATACTAATACACCTCCTCTCTGACAGAGTTCTTTTTTTTTCCTTTTCAGTATGAACTGGCAAGCCTCTATCTGCATTCTGGTGTGTGTAGAAATGGCACTGACAATAGCATAGTTTGGAGGCTGTAAATATTATGCCATATTTTTTCAGTGACCCTTTAGCAACTGAGCTATGTGTTTATGTCTCTCATTACTCTATTTTATTTTAGGAGTGCATTTATAAGCATTAGAGGTGATCAGTAAAACCAGACCTACCTTTGCAAGTTAAATAGGCCTGATTTGAAACTACTATGCTTAAAGAGATTCAGATTTACTAGCAGTGATTTAAGAGAAAGCAAAGTCCATTTACATGCTATTTCTTTTTCACTTCTGAGGTTTGAATTGCATTGGAAAATTTGTCACATTGCACATTTCAGAGTGGAAGTTACAGCTAACACTTGATTGAGCATGCTGTTATGTAGGAGCTGCCTTCTTACCTTGCAATTCACTATGTCTTACTGCAAAAGTAATGTAATTAATAGATATGCAACATGCCTAACTGTGCAGAGTGAAGTCTTCATGAACTTTGACTCTGAATTCTAGCTATCAAGATATATGTTCTTGATGCTCCTAACGCAGAGACATAAAATGCCCAATGTCAGATTTTTCTTTTTGTTATGAATGTGGAGTTGTTTTGAAGATATATTCCCTAGAGACCTCACTGAAAATATTAGTATGTTAAAAAGTGTTCAGTAGAGGCTTTGAAAAGGGAGACAACTCTTCACAGCACCCAACTGTTCAGCTGATTGGGTCTTTGCTGCCACTGAGAGCAGCTTTGGAGGGGAGCTCAGTTCTCTGATTGCTTCTACCCATCTGTCCCACCCAGCTGTATGCACTGCACTGGGCTGCTGCAGAAGGAACCCTTTTCCCTTTTACCATGTATTGCTAGTTTTCTAATGGCTAAATTTGCTGTTTCACCCTTTGATGGTAGTATAGAAGTGGAAACTGGAAGGGCAGTGCTTCCTCCCTGCCCCAGCACAGGTCCTAGGGGCATGAGGAAGGGATGGGTGGATGCTGTACTGCAGTCTTCTGTTTTCCCATCTTGTGTCTTTTAAGCATTGAAGAACCTGAAAGCCATGTGGAATGGTCTTCTATCATGAAAGACAGGTTCTGTTATATAAATTAAATACTTTATTGACTTTAAGTTCTCTGCAAGGTGTAGTAGTAAGTAGGTTATTGAGGCAAATGTGCTGAAAATAAAATGTTCCAGCAAGAATACTGTTTTCTCTGTCATGGAAAACCATTTTAGGGTATTGTAAATGTTTCTATGGCACTTGTTTGTCATAGCTGTCCATATCTGTTGCACTCATTTTTTTTTGCTATGGTATGTAGTGTGGTGCCTCTGGAGGTTGCTGCTGTGATGGGGCATAGTAGATGCATTTGCTGATGGTGTGTCTCAGTTTCATGAGATAATTATGGGCCAGCCACTCTTCCTCTCCTCTGATTTAGAGGGAGAGGTGTGGACTGAATAAAAGCCATCAGAAGGCATTGTTGCTCAGGTATTGATAGATGCTCCTCTTCTTTCACATGGCTTTTGTGTGTGTTTCTTTTGACTTCAGACTTGAATGCATGCATGCATGCTTGTAGTCTGTTGGAGTTGTTTATTAATAAATATTATTATTAATGAGCCATTTGTATCACAATTGGTTTTATCTGTCTCTGTGACCAGAGCCCGACTATACTCAGTGCTGGAGAGCGAGGTTGTACATGACAGTCCTTGGACCAAATAGTTTCTGTGTTAAAAAAAAAAGTGTAGTGGGTGAAGGAGACAGAATTACCAGCAAAGCGTGGAGGCAACAGATGGTGCACAGCGGCGAAGATGAAGGATGTGCAGAGCTCCGTGTGTTGCAGTGCATCAATGATCAAAACTCCTATTTATTGTGGTGCCTGTTCAAGGCTGACAGCAATCGGGGATTTGGTTTGCTGAGACTAACTCCTGCCTTGTTAACTACTACTCTGTGATTATTTCTGTCTATACCCATCTGCTGCCTCTTTTCTGTTAGAGCTGAGAATTTCTTAGGGTTCATCCAGCTTTTTTATTTCTGTGTCTGTGCAGTACTGAACTCTGGAGTTCTGGCCCCGGGTTAACGCTAGTAGCTGGTAGCAGTGGCATTTATGCATGAAGATAAGACATTGGGAAAACAGTTATGTTCATATTCTGATTATTTGCATTCCAACATCCGCTGAATCTTTGAAACTGAAAAATATTTAAATAAAAGACACATGGTTAAAATTATTATTATAAAGTTCTTTACCACAAATAGTTCCATGCAGGAAATGCAAATTTTTTATTTTTTTTTTTATTTTTTTTTTTTTTGTCTATGGTTGTTTATATATACATCTTTATTTGTCTGGCAAATAGATTTTATCCTAGAGACTGCTGGCTGTCTCTTTCCTAGGTGCTTATTCATATTTAATATAGCCCTCCCATATATTTGCATACCGAAATACACACTTGTTTTTAACACCTGTTGGCATTCTTTAATTATAGATTGACCCCGAGGCTGTTGGCTTTGAGGTCTGTGCAGCCGCAGATAGCTGGATGTTTTGTATTGTTCTTTTTTCCCAAGACTGGAGCCCGCCTTGCACTGACCTGCCAACTGAAGTTTACCCTTCTGGCACAATGCCACAGCTAAGTGCCTTTCAGCGAGTTCTCGGCTATAATTTCTGATTTCTGGGATGCAATTCACTGCTACGCTTATCATATCAAAGGGGAGTGATTTACATTTCCTGCACGTCTTGGTGTTGCCAGCCTCAGAGAATGCTGCAGAGAGAAAGTTAACATGATTTGATAAAATAATGAAAATGAGCCTGTTTACACTGTTGCTTCTTACGCTGTAGAGGAATTTGATGCAGACGCAAAGTTGGCACCGAGTACAGATTTAGGCTGTGCACAGAGATTAGTTTTAGGGCCTTTTTTTGGCTCCTGGGAAGACATAGGAAGATTGTCCCTAAAGGCTGAATTGCGGAGAGCTGTATGCTCTCCTCTGTGTGCCTTTCCTCCTTATCTTGATTTCTTACTGTGTTGCCCCGTAAAGTCTCTCTCTTCTATAGATATTCATCCAGAGTAGTGTCTGCATAACACATTATCTTCGTTTTTATCTGGCCCCTTCAGCCCTCTGCAGTTTCCTCTCTGAAAAGGCATTGAGCAATCACGCCAGCATCATTTGTACAAAGCAAGATACTTTAGGCTGAGATATTTTAAGCACATCAACACTGGATATGACATAGGAATGGCAGGGCTGCAGCATTTGCCACTGGTTCACATTCAGCTGCCTGCATTTGTATGCAGAAGCAGACTCTGTGGCAGCCTCACATTCATTTCCTCTGTATCAATTACTTATCAGTAATACAGACAAGCCCAGTTAAGGAATTGGAGGTAGGTTGTAGTGCTGAGAGTGTGGCTGTGCCTCCCTGTCCAAAGGGACACCATGCTGGGACAGGGGTTGAAAGGTCCCTTTTCAGAGTTTGCATGGGTGAGGCTGCACACATTTGAGTTTGTAGAGGCAAGGGATGTATCTGGTGTAGGTGACTGAACTGGTGATGTTACTCATCTATGAGCCAGATTGCTGCTGTCTTGTCTGGCTTGAACTTTATTTCCTGTTTTCTATGAGCACCTTTCCTATTCCCTGTGCTGCAGTGAGGGGTTGTGTAAAATGAGCATTCAACAAAAATACAGTTGGCAATACACTCAAATTTATTACACCTTATCTTTCCCATTTGAGATGTTGATGTGGTGTACTTGAAGCTGCAAATGTAAGAATATTTACCAATATTATAAGCCTGCCAGGACTGGCAACATCTCCTCTGAAGGGTTTGTAGTCCCAGGTCAGAGACTTTTTAGGAATTTAGTGAGTAGAGGTCACCAAAATTCACTTTCAGGCTGTTCAGGAGAGGTATTCTTTCCCTCCCCCGGCACTTTGCTTTTTTTCCCTGCATCTCAGCAAAGAAATACCTTTGTTCATGTCTATATTTTACCTCACTTCAAATATATTTGAAGCTTTGCTTAGTTCTCCCTTAACTTTAGCAAATCATTTAAAAGCAGATCATAGAAGTTGACTGCACCAAGAAAGTATCACTGTGCCACCTTGATTAGTTTGTGTGCCTGACCTCCTCTTCCTCCTAACTTTGACTACTGCTTCTTGTCATCTTTAATTTCATCTTTTTCTTTTCTGCCTTTTTCCCCCTTTTCCTTTACTGTCTATGAAGATTTGCAATGCCTGATACTATCACCTTGCTGTGCTGTTTGAATCTTAATGCAGTTACCCTGGGAAGAGATTACACTCACCCTTCAAACTGATACATCTCTTTTAATGTATGATGTCCAAAGAGAAGTCTATTTCTAATTCCAGATCCTGGAAATTAAAGGCAACATTTTCACATGTTGCTTTATCCCGATGCAGTGTAAACTTCACTGGAAATAAAACCACACTGTGGGTACTTGGCTGGCATACAGTTGGTCAGGGTACTCTTCCGCATAACTCATCCCTGATAAAAAGGGATGTTCTGCTTCTTTCTCTCCCTCTCACTTTTTTTTTTTTTTTTCTTCCTATTTTCTTTTTTAAGGACTGATTTCCCTGGGGGGTTGTTAATATTCAGGGTTTTTTACCCTGACATTTTGGACAATGATGTGACAACACAAGTACATCTATTACTCTTCTGCTGGAAGCTGACTTAAGCAAAGGACTTGATGGATAATAGCCACATTTTCCAGCAGTGCCTGATGTAGATGTGAGAAGAATGACTGAGTGACCTGCATATAAAACCAGACTATATAAGGCACGAAGTCTGAGCACAGAACTAGAAGAAAAGACTGAGAACAGGTAGCCTTTTGTCATGAGTTTCTTGTTTTGCTTCCCTTCTCTCTGTTGCTGGAAATCTGGTGCTTTCTGTGTTGTGGCAGTGCAGGTTGTGGTGGGGGAATCAGCTTCGTGGGAAGGAAAGGCAAAGGTGCAGCAGGCTCATATGGCACGGTGCGGGGTGGGGGTGGGTGTTGAGAAAAGGAGGTTGTACAATTGAAAACAGAGCATCGCTTCACCTTTGCTGAAGAAAGCCGAATCTCCTTTGCCTTCAGTAGTCATTTTACATCTGTGCAAAAGGAATGTAAAACAGCCCTGCCTGGAGTTTGCTTTTGGTGCTGCTGGTGGTGCCTCTAGCCTTCGGGGAGAAGAGGAAGCTAGAAGCTGTTGCGGCTGGCCAAGGGTCTGGACCTGGGAGTTGGGTGGCCATTTGAGCAACATGTCCCACCAGGGCTCCTTGCCCTGGCAGGTGAGGCATGCTTACTGGATGCCATGCATTTGGTGTTTTGCTGGGTGCTGTAGATACTGTTCTGCTTTTATGTTCTACAGTGTAGACTTGAACAGCTGATTTAGTGTGGGAAGGAAGGGGAGGGGCTTACAGTGGGGAAGGGATGGGGTGCGCTTTCCTCTCTGTCCTCCAGCACATCGCTTAGGCACAATCCCCCTGAACACTCATGTCCATTTTTTCTCTCTCAACAAGACCACTGTGAGAAATTATTGAGGATTTAAATAGATCTTATGGAGCTGGAGAAGGGCAAGTTTAAGACTGCTTTTACCAATAATGTAAGGAGGAGGGTTAGATCAGCTGCATTCTACACCTGGAGCACCAGGGCACAGGGACAGGATGGATGGCAGTTCTGCCCTCAGCCGTATCGTACTCACAAGCAGCATGTCAGGAGACTGTGGAAGGGTGCCAATCCCCAGACCTTTGTTTAGCTGAAATGCTTGGAATGTAATGAAAATACATGTTTTAAATGACTGATTATTAGATGGTTTACAGTCTTTGCATCAGGAGAAGGTGCTCCAAGCAGACCTTGAGTGTTCAGTTTCCACAGAGGATAGCTCATGAATGTAAACAAGTGGGAAATTGCAGCATGTGTACAGAAGAAAGTAACAATGGAAAAACAGAGTCCAGGTTGAATACCTGTTTCTGGACCATATTTTCTGTGGATAGTTCATCTAGCTTCTCTGTGCTTTGGATTTTTCATCTTTTCTGGGCTGTTCCCTCACCCTTACATGGGATTTCGGGAAGACCAGAACTTTTCCATATGTGAGGTATCGGGGGCTACACCAGAGGTATCAGAGGTATCAAAGAACATTCCTAAATTGGGCATAGATGTACCAGAGAAATCAAAGTGCCCCTTTGAAAAAATGAACTGACATCACATGCACAAACTTCAAAAGATCTCTTTTTTTTTTTTCCTGGAAACGGGCAAAATTATTATCAAGCAGTCTCTGATGTGTTTACCAAACTTGTTGGAATATCACACTGAATTGAGCCCCTGTTGCTTCTATGTCACAAGATAAGAGATTGTTCAGGTTTCCCATCATACTTGTGCATTACCGTGCTGGGGATCCTGCCAATATTTTGTACTTACTGCCTACATACATACAAGTATTAATTTAATAGTTGTGGCTAGGCTCTGCATTCCTGGGATGTAAACCTCCCTCTTGCTGAAGGAATGGTATCTTTAGAGCCTTCACTGCCTCCTGCTGCACCCTCTGTAAATGGGAGCGGTGATGCTGACCTCTTCATATTCCATTTGCTGGAACAAGCTTCATCTGGAACAACACATTGGTGCTGTTCAAAATGGGTCCATTTTCTACTAAAAAGGAAGTAGTAATATAAGAATTGCGAAAATAGATCATTTTCTGAGCTTCTAACAAGTAGGAGAATTCTCTTCCCAAATAACTGAATATAGTTTTCCTTTTAAGTGGAGATATTTCCAACCTATCTTGTTCCTTAGAATAGCTCCCGATTAATAAGGAGGATTTTCAAGTCATTTATCACCCAGTTCCCTTTGGCTTTTGGTAGGAGTTTAGCAGCTGATTTCCCTTTGTGGCTTTACTATTAGTCTTTCCTTGACTTGATCTCCCAAGCAGACACTTGTGCTACACATGCAGAACCCCACCTAATTCCAGCATAGTGGACATGCAAGCTCCTATATAGGCCAAACTATGTCATCAGCACACTTTTAAGAATCAACAGACCATACTGGGCTGAGCAGAAGCATTACACTTGAGACTTCTTAGTGGCCTAGGAGGGAAAATGGCTCAATTTTAGGTTCCAGTTGTCATTCTGTGGTAGAACTTTGGAAGAGCTTCAGAAGGCTGTGTATTTGTCAAATGCTTGCTGGATTATTTTACTGCTTAGCATATAGGAGGTACAGCTGTCAGCACTGAGTTCAGGTCAGGGTTAGGGTTAGTGTTGTTGCAGGACTTTGGCCTCACAATCTAGTCCAGGGCTAGTGGAGATAAGGGGATGGACAGAGAGCCTGAGGATGCTTTCTCCCTAGGACTTGTACTTGTTTCTGGAGCCTGCTGGACACTGCCTGAGCATGGCTGTCCTACCCTGGTGCAGTGGGAGATTGCAGATGACAAAGATCTGGAGAGATTGGTTTAGTTTGAAAACAGGTCCTCCTCTCTCCTCCAATACTTTATTTTTGAAGGAGAAAAAGCAATCAAGCCAACTAAAACCAGCAAAGCAGTGTCAAGTTAGCGGTGCCCAGGCTGTTCTGAAAGGCTTCGATGCACATATTACTAAGTGGTTTTGTTTGTGCAAGTGAGTAACTAAAAGAGAAAAAAAGCTTATAGCCTTTTGGAAGCCTTGCTGAGAGTGAAACAGAGGGAAGGAGGAGAATACCCCCAAATAGCAGCTGAAATATTGCATGGAATCACCCCAGAGGTGATATTTGCCTGGAACCTGCAGAGAGTTTTGCTAGGAGGTCAGAGCTGGGTTGAGAGGGCATGTGGTCTTCAACCAACTAGCCCACCTGCATGGCAGCTGGAAGATGGAAGGAGGTATTTTTTATCTTTTTCTGAAGGTGGAGAGGGAATTAATGACTGCTGGCATGAACTAACCACCCCATGCATGTGTCACACGGGTGTGTGTGCAGGGGAAGAGGATGACACAGCTGTGAGCGTAAAATGCAGCAGGGTGACAGTTGGCAGATGTGCATTAGCACGATGATAATCCTGCAAATGGAAATGCCTGCAAGTGAGAAAAGATGGAAGTGTGTATGTGCTTGTAGGATCCTTGTTACCATGTTATCTTTGATCTTCAGGGACAAAATAGTCACTCATGCATGGAGAGTAAACAGATACACAGTATGTATAAATAATGTGTGGAATGTGAATGCAATTGCTATCTTTATTTAAGTGCCTGCTACTTAGGCCTGTTATTATAATTCCAGTGACACTAACTAATCCATCAGTAATTAGGATGGGAAATGGGAATGTATTCCATGGAAGTGATCTCTGTATTTCACCAGTCCAATTGTACGTTGTCTCAAAGAATAAGCTGTCATTTGCCCAGAGTATTTTCGAAAGCTACAAATTAGCTGATTTAAAAAAAAAAAAAAATCAGGAAAATTCCCCTGGAGAACTCCATGTTGGGTTGAGAACATGAGTTTAGAATAATATACAGTGCTTTCACTGCTTTTACTGTGTCTTGTCTTAGAGTTGCTGATTATTTAAATAGTTTACAATGATTCCATCTTTTCTCAGCCATCAGTGGTGTCTTGTGAGCTGAGCCCTTCTTCAGGCTGACTTAAGATGCATGACCTCTGATTTACTATAGATCCTTTTGCTGCTCCCTTTGGAGAACTCTTCCTTAGGAAGGTGTAGGCACACTCTTCATGGATTTGAAAGAGAGACAATTTACCAGATGATTTTGAAGAGTGTAAAACTGCAGATGAACTTCTGTGTGCTTGTGGTTATATCTTTGGTAAATGTATTAGAGAAATGTACTGTTTTGACAGGGGGGGAAAAAAAATGAATATGTTTCTACCTTGTGTAACAAGTGCTGGCAACACACCATTGCTTAGGTAATTAAAAATGATACTTAAGTGGTAATCCCACTTACTTCTTGTCAAAATAGCCCTTTTGGCCTTATGCTCTTCACCACGTTAGAACAATGGTATGGAAATGCTTTCAATTGCACTTGTGACAATACTGAGGAGCTGCAGGTTTGGTGTAAAGTCTCCTCTGGCATCCAGCACTGCATGTGCCCCATACAGCCCAGAATACCGGCCTTTAAGTATACAAGTTTTGCCAAGTTAACAAGGAAGGAGTGCTAGGAGAAAAATGATTCAGAAAGCAATGGCAGGACCATGTGAGATGAGGAGTGGAATTCCTGCTGTTAGGAACATTAAACCTTGCCCCTCCTGATCTCCCAACCCTGTAGCTGTGAGTCCTATTTTTTTATATACTCCTAAACATGCCTTAGGGATCAGATCCTCTGTCCAGGAAAATGTGCTTTGTAATGCTAGGTTCAGTATTTTGTGCAGAACCTGGTAATTAAGTGAGTTTGTTCCTTAGCTTTGCTCTCTAGGGGGAGTAGGTTAAGATCACAAGACATATTTCACTCACAGCCTAATACAGGTTTAAATATCTGTTTTGGAGGAGTAAGGCAAATACAATTCCTACCTTACATTGAGTTCTTCTATTGAAGCAGGTCAGCATCAATGAAACATTCTCTCACTAACCTTTAAAAATGTGTTTTTCTGTAATTCTGGTTCTGCTGAAGGGTAAAACTGTATACAGTAATTGAATAGGTGGTGCATGCAGACTGAGATTTTGCAGAATTAAATTATGGGGCTATAATGGATTGTCTCTTTTCCAATCTTGTTCCCTCTCTTGTATTGTCTTTCTCTGCTTTTTCTTCTGCTTTTATTTCTTGGTGTTGGAATTGGTATCTGAAAAGGTTGAGTGGTTTAGTGAGGAAAGCTGAAATTGTGATTAAGGAAAACCCGGAATTTCAATCTGTTTTGAACTGTTCACCTCCAGGTGTCCTGGTCATCTCTGTTGGATAACTTAAGTTGAAGCAAGCATCTTGCTAAAAAAAAAAAACCCACAACATTTAAAAATAAATTTAAATCCTCACTAGAGTAGGGTACCTCATACAGACCCTGCCAGAGACCCCCTTAAATCTAGGGGGGGTGATCCTCTGATTCCACTGTCACAGGAGGAGAAGGAAGTGTTGGGATATGTTCAAATCTCTGAGATGATGGTGCTAAGCTGAAAGGTCTTCTATTTCAGCAAGTCGAAAATGCAGTGCATTCAAACAGCAACACACCTTCACCAGGGTGTAAAGAGAAATCCTAAATCCGTCTGCACAGAGGTCAGACTCATGTGTGGCAATGCTTGCTGTGCACACTGCAGATGGATATATACCTTCACGTGGGCAGGGAGCCATGGGTGACCACATCTGCAGCAAGGACCAATTCCCATGTTTGAATATCAGAAGTGAGAATGTTCACAGCTGCTTCTTCCTCCTTGGATTTCAAAACTGTGTATTATTTTTTCTGCTGTAACATGGAACAACCTGTTCAGACTCTCATTTTAGGATACATTCCATCCTGATAAGATGCCTGATTAGAAGACATCTCTCAGCAGGCAAAATTGCTTGACAGTTTTAGCTTTACTTTGGGTAAGTTTCCTGGAGCATTCAAGTTGGGATGGTAGCAGATGTTCTCTCAGTCATGTTTCCCTTCACCAGACTATGGGAATGTCTTCTACATCTTTTCAGCTTTAACATGAATTATTTCAAATGAGATATTTCCCTTGCTAAGATGTTGGGGGAATATACCATTAAATAAAGCTGTTATTTCCTTTTTTATTTTGGTTGTGGGTTGGTAGGTTTGTTGGTTTTTTATTTTGGTTGTTCTGTCATTTTTCTAAAGTCACAAGACAAAAGCTCACCTTAATAGTGTCATACTAGACCTAGGCGAACTTGTTTCCAGGCAGCCCAGAATTAAATCCCTATTTATTTAGCAACTGCTAAAACAACAGAAACTGCTTTCCAAATGCCAGATCAATTGTGGATGTTGGAACAAGAAATTGAGTTTCATCAGGGTTTGTCTGTGTGAAATAGGAATCGTGTCTCAGACAATGTGGTGCCTCAGAGCATGGCCCTGTGAGAAAGCCCCCAGGAGACTGGTTTTGACACATCTGTGGCCAGAGAGTATGACTTAGGATTGCAAGGAAAGCTACAAGATTCTGAATCCCCCACCCCCATTTTAAGAAAACAAAAGTACGCTATGCTTTGTATTTAAGAGGGAGGCGGTTATATGAAAAATTATAATGCTGTGATCGAATTCTCTTAGGACAGCCAATAACTCAGAAAAGCTCTGAATACTTAAGAGCCACATGAAAGAATAGAGAAAACAATCACAATTACTTGTTCCCTATTGATACTGAACTGCATCTCTCCTGATGCTTTGGCTTATCAAAATCTTCACTTTGCACCTCTCTGAAATCCTCCATCTTCACACTCTGAGGAATGTCCAACATCAGTCCTATTTGCCATCGGTTTGTGTGCCACTGCAACTGCATTGAACCAAACATTTCCTGCTTATCCTTTACTGCCACTAGTAATAAAACCCAGTGTATGGGCAAGAAAGGCTCACCCAGGGCCCAAATTCAATTCTGTTATGAAAAGCAGATTCAACCATGAGGGTTTTTTTTTTATTTTTTTTTTTTCCTCCCCCAGTATGTGCTGGGAGACTGCATTAGGATTTAGAAGTAGAGCTGAAAGTTTTAGATCCAGACAAGTGGCTCTCTTTTCATTAGCGAATGCCATTTATTTAAAAATAAATAACAAATCCCTCCTTTTGGTGTTTCTGCCTCTCATGCTTGTGTCACAGCCTTTTTTCCATATAATTAATCAACCCATATCTCTCATGCAGCTATGCTTGTCAGCAGGGATTAAAGCCTGACAGTATTTAATCATCTTGTATTTCATAGAAGACTAACAATCTTCCTTTGCTTTCTCTTCCCTTCTTCCCTTTTCATTTCCTTGTCTTTTCTGGGTATGTAGCAGAGTGTCTGCTCTGACTGTCTGAAGTTTTTGTACAGGGAGTGACAGGTCTAAAATTCTTTTCTTGGCTCTTTTCTTCTGTGACCCATGTAATTCCTTCAAGAGATCATTTGCTGTGACATTTTGGGTGTACCGTGACCTACCCTGTTAGCACAGAGGTCTACCAGATGCTGAGGCTGTAGGAGTATGTACTGAATCATATTTTACCGTGACTTTTTTTTTCCCCAGCAAATATATTAAAGCTAGGAGCCACGTGAGTTGGATAACTAGACCAATTATTATTTCGTGTTCTGGGGCAATTTAACAGTTTAAATTGTTTCTGATATATGTGACCAACTTGGACACTGACTTGGATTCATTTTATTAGTTTAGATATCTCATGAAATTATGAATTTCAGTGTTTGACCTACTCAGAGAGATCCCCTTCATAGTCAAGGGAGGGAAACAGATCCATCCTTTAGGCACAATACTTCTATTTTAATGCATGAGTCTCAGTGGATCCGATGACTCATATCCTAGAAGGGTTTCTTTGTCTCCATTGACTGTAAAGGATATTTAAATAACTTGTCTGAATAGACACATTTTCATTATAGATGTAGAATGAGATGGAGCTCATGATGGGTCTTAAGTCCCTGCCACATCTGTGGTATGGCTATCAATCATTCTTGCCCTGCCATGGTCTGGTGTGGGGACTCATGAATGAGCTGTGCATGGTTCCACCCTCTGGATTCAGAGGAGCTCCAGGGGACCCCCCAGCTGAGTGCTGTGAAACACAAAAGTATGAACGTGAGGGCTCAGCTCAGAAGCTCCACCTTTTGTTAGCATTTTCCCAGAGTATGGATTACTAATTCTTCAGACATAAGTCAAAACAATCACTATATTCATTTAATTAGACACTCTTTTTAGCATGGATGATGTCAGATATTATAAGATCTGTAGATTGAATGGATTGAATGTATTCCATTTCATTTGAATTTGTAGGTTAAGTAGTGTTGACCCTGGATAGCTTTCATATGGGACATTGCCAAGAATTCCCAGGTACCATCAATTCGAACGA
>JAAGNO010003422.1:0-176454 GCA_033439905.1 Ceryle rudis | reverse complement strand
GGTTAAGTAGTGTTGACCCTGGATAGCTTTCATATGGGACATTGCCAAGAATTCCCAGGTACCATCAATTCGAACGATGTTTTGCTCACCCTCCGTACCAAATATTATGCCACTGTGTTTGCTTTCTCCTACTTTGCTGCCATTGCTGCCATTGCTGCCATTGCTGGATGAAAATTGTAGAATGAAAGGAAAGGAAGAGGGGAAGACATTTAAAACAATAAAAAAGCAAATTATTTTCATGTTCTAGAGGAATGTTTTCTTTCTGTAGAAGAAAGCTCTATTTATAACAGGGTTGCTGTGCTGTCAGAGGTTGTAGGAGCTAGCAGTGTAAAAACTTTGGTGGATACTGTTGAACCCTACATCATTGTTTCTCCCCATTCAGTATAAGATTTAACCTTCGTTAATTCTTGTTTAAGAGACAGCTTATTGTTGTTGGCCTCTTTTAAAATCAGATGGTGGATAAAAAGTTTGGTTACAGTTTTGGAAAAAAAGTAAAAAAACCAACCAAACAAACAAACAAAAAACAAAAAACAAACAAGCCAACCGAACCCCGGAATCGTTACTAAAAACTAGGTGACTTTCTTGGTTGACTCTAAAGTAGTACGATAGTGCAGTAATAATGGAAAGAGCAAACTGTTCAAAAGAGAGTGAAGAATGTAATATTTACTGGTTTATTTTAATTCTAACTTGGACAATTTCAGTTCAGACTGAAAATTCGTACCTAAAAGCAACCAAGTAGGTCTGAAATAGAATTAGTATGTGCAGGAATCATAGAATCATTAGGGTTGGAAAGGACCTCTAGGATCATCAAATCCAACCTTCATCCTAACATCTATCTATCCAGTAGACCATAGCCTCAAGTGCTATGTCTACTCATTTTTTAAACACGCCAGGGATGATGACTCCCCTACCTCCCTGGACAGCCCGTTCCAGTGCCTAACCACTCTCTCGGTGAAGAATTTCTTCCTAGTATCTAATCTAAACCTCCCCTGATGCAACTTGAGGCCATTTCCTCTTGTTTTATCATTAGCAGTTTGGGAGAAGAGACCAACACAAGCATCACTACAACCTCCTTTTAGGTAGTTGTAGAGAGCAATAAGGTCTCCTCTCGGTCTCCTCTTCTTGAGACTAAACAACCCCAGTTCCCTCAGCCTCTCCTCGCAAGGCATGCTTTCCAGATCTCTCACCAGCTTCGTTGCCCTCCTCTGCACCCGCTCCAGCACCTCGATATCTCTCTTGTACTGAGGTGCCCAGAACTGGACACAGTACTCAAGGTGAGGCCTCACCAGTGCTGAGTACAGGGGGACAATCACCTCCCTACTTCTGCTAGTCACACCATTTTTGATACAGGCCAGGATGCCATTTGCTTTCTTGGCCACCCGGGCACCCTGCTGGTTCATGTTCAGCTGTCTGTCCAGCAGCACCCCCAGGTCCCTTTCCACCAGGCAGCTTTCCAGCCATTCCTCCCCAAGCCTGTAGTGTTGTCCTGGGGTTGTTGTGACCAAAGGGCATGACCCAGCACTTGGCCTTGTTAAACCTCAGCCCATCGCTCCAGCCTGTCCAAATCCCTCTACAGAGCCTTCCTACCTACCCTCAAGCAGATTGACACTCCCACTTAATTTCTTGTCATCTGTAAATTTACTGAGGGTGCATTCGATCCCCTCATCCAGGACATTGATAAAGATATTAAACAAGACTGGTCCCAAAACTGAGCCCTGAGGGACACCGCTTGTGACTGATTGCCAACTGGACTTAACTTCATTTACCACCCCTCTCTGGGCCCGGCCATCCAGCCAGTTTCTAACCCAGTGAAGAGTCCACCTCTCCAAGCCATGAGCTGCCAGCTTCTCCAGCAGAATGCTGTGGGAAACTGTGTCTAATGCCTTCCTGAAGTCCAGGTAGACAACATCCACTGCTCTTCCCTCATCCACTAGGTGGGTCACCTGATTGTAGAAGGAGATCAGGTTGGTTAAACAGGACTTGCCCTTCATGAACCCATGTTGGCTGGGCCTGATCCCTCTGTTGTCCTTCACTTGCCGTGTGATCACCTCCAAGATGAACTGTTCCATAATCTTCCCCAAACTGAGGTCAGGCTAACAGGCCTGTAGTTCCCTAGATCCACCTTCCTGCCCTTCTTCTAGATGGGTGTCATGTTGGCAAGTCTCCATTCATTCAGTACTTCCCCAGTTGACCAGGATTGCTAATAAATGAGGGAAAGAGGCTTGGCAAGTTCCTCCGCCAGCTCCCTCAGCACCCTCGGGTGGATCCCATCCGGCCCCATAGACTTATGGGTGTCCAGTTGGCTTAGCAGGTCTTACAGTACTATTTCCTGGATCCTGGGGACAAATACTTGTTTGATATTGTAGGGGCCATCAAACTAATGGTTAGAATAGCACTTTTTTGCCTCAGACATTTTTAATCAATACAGTATGCTTCATCTTCCTTCCAGAGCTCAACTGAGAGTGCATGTGTATATTTTATGGGAAATAGCAAAACCAGCAGGTTAAGGTAAAAGCTAACCACAGTACAAGAAGTTGGTGCTTTTTTTAAGGGAAGGATTTATGATATTTAAACCTCAGTTTATAAAATAAAGAGTACGAGCAGTGGGTTTTTAAGCCTGTTTGCCAAGAAAAAAGAGCTAGAAAGATGTAAAATAAAAATGAGGAAGTGATAAATGCAGACATGACTTAATTAAGAAAATGAATTTTATAAGCAGAGTGATATAGAAAGGAAACATCAGTTATGGAGGAGAGGGCATTGAGGCAAAGGATATTTGTCATCTCAAGTGACAATCAGATATCTTAAGGTTTCAAGCAGAGCAGGGCAAAGAAGGTAAAAATATGCAAGAGAAGAAAATGAGGCAAGAACTGAAGGAATACAGAGCAGGCTTTTGCAGGTCTGTTGGCCTGATTTATGCTTTCACGCCCTTCTTAGCACACAAACATCCCTGAAATGAAGAGCCTGTTTTGCTCTCATTATTGTATATTCCTGCAAGCACCATGTTGGGTAAAATCTGCTCAGCAGCGGAAATTGAAACCAGCTGTGGGATCAGGCAAAAGGTGCTTCAGTGGCCAAAAGCTGAACCATGTTGGCTATGCTTGTTCCCTGCCTGCTTTCCGAAGGGTTGTGGAGGAGGCAGCAGCAGCTGAGCAAGCAGTTTGCTCTGCTCTGAGCGCAGGGTCATGCTCGAATGCATGGTCTGCAGAGCAAAAACATTTGCAAAGGGTCAAGAACACAGCAGTCTATCCCATAGCTCCCCTTGATCCATTTGCTGTGACTTTCCCTAAAAAAATCAGCCTCCATTTCCTTATGTAGAAACCAGAATGCAGACAGGAAGACATTGCTTCTGCTGGGGCACTCTTCCCCAGTTATTTCCTCTCTGTGCTGAAGTAATGAGTTTGGGTAACATGAGACCTGCTCCATGCCCCACAAGTGTCATTTCCACAGGGGTCTCAGGACATTGGGTGACATAGTTTAGCTTCTGACCAAATATTCATGTTTAGAGAAAAAGAGCTTTGGTTCTTTACTGTAGTGGTTTACAGTGACATAATTGGCAGAGTGGTTTGAAATAGGAAATTCTCATAAAATGTGTAAGTTGTCTGGTTTTGATGCAATTTAGATGGTCTTGCTGGCTTCTGTCATCGAAGGGCTCTTACAATCCCTTGCTTCCCATGCACTTCAGATAAGTGTCTCTTGTGTTAAGTGCCAGGTCAATTCCATTTCCAGAGCCCTTTCAGACCCATTTCTCTATGGGTAGATGGCAAAGAGTAGTCCACAACAGAAACTTGTAGCAGTGCCTTTGCACAAAGCTCCTGTGCTGGGGATCTTCTCATTTTTGTTCAGGGAGAGTAATTCAAACCCAAGTTCAGTAGGAGGATGGGATGTGTCAGCCAGGCTCATGTTTCATCTCAGCTTGGTTCCCGTGGAAGAACATCTGACTGGTGATCAAACCTGAAACAGGCACTGAGACATTGTGGTTAAGCTCTGTGTCACAGATGGGGGCAAGGGATGTCGGTGTTACCAGGCGTAACTCATGCCTTGGGTTACATCCAGTCCTCATGAGGTACAAGTACTTGAAAAATGTCTTCAGATACTTCACAGAAAATCAGGCAAGGCTTCACCCTATCAGGCTGTTGCAGTTTCTAGGAATTTAGTCTGTTTTGAAGGTGTGTGTTTTTTTGGTTTGGTTTTTTTTTTTTTGTAATGCAGAATTTGCAGAAGCAAATTCATTCAAGAATAATGTCAGCTGCTTGAGCATATTTGTTAGAGCTTGCTTCTTGTACTTGGTAGTCTGGGGGTGTTTTTTTAAGTGATGTATGAGTAAACTGTTAACGTTATATTGTTGGTTTGTTGTTGTTTTTGGTGGGTTTTTTTTGTGACATCCTTTCAATTGGCAAAGTTTGCCAGAAACTGAGTGCTCTGCAGGATAAGTGGCTGTTCAGTCACAGGTCAAGTAGGGTTTTAAGCTCCAGAAGCTGAGAGGTATCAAATACTGTGGCTGTGATTTTGATTCAGCTTCTAGCAGCTCTGCACCTGTGATTAGCACTATAAAAGAGACAGGAACTTTTGTAGTTCTACAAACTGTAGTCATATTTGGCCCAACTCAACATGGTTCAGTTACAGCCCTTGGGGCTGGACTCTTAGAAACCTTACAAAGTTTTCAGGACTGCAAGCCAGGGACTTTCCCCTTTTTTTGGGATTAACATAATTTTTGCTTGTGAAATGCTAGAGAACATAAGTTATATAATATTTAGTTCTTTATCCTTTTATTCCACCTTATTTTAAAATAATGAAAAAAAACTTCTACCAAACCATACAAACCTCATAAAAAATAGTTGCTTTAGGCATATAAAATTGTAGGATATGTTCAGTCTTGAAGTCAGCCACTGCAAACCATGATTGTATTGCATAGAAGGGTTACAGGAAAGATCTGGGGGGGGGGGGTGTTAGGCAGGACAGCTTCCATTTTTTCTGGTAAGTGACAACTTCAGGGTCTCTTCTTTAAGAATTCTAATTAAAAAAAAAATCTTTTTGATCTATTAGACCACAGTTGGTCTCTCTGTGATACACACATAAGATTTTATGGTCTGCAGCTCTGCTGTTTCAATCATGTTTATACATCATTTATTTCAAATTAGTAAGGCTTAGCAGGAGTCCCAAAATTTGCATCTGCTGCAGCATCAGGGTCAATAGGCAAATATGGAGCAAAAGCACAAGGAATGGGGAAAGTATTGGTTAAACGACATTACTGTGTTCAGGAAATATCTTTAACTCCCCTTTTCTGTTAACTATACAGCAAGGCATACAGTAGGAGTGTGTTAACATGGAATCTACCTTGATTCAGGGTAGTAGGGAGAGAATCTCAGCTGCTGTGGGTTCTTGTAGCTGCCTGGGACTGTGCTGGGTTACACTAACTGGTGATCTGCCTACTGGCGTTCTGTGTCCTGCCAGGATCTGCGTGAACAATTTATTAATTATACATTCCTGTGCATTTCTGGCTCAGATTAACATACTAGCTTAATCTTCCAGTTTGGCTATGCAGTTTGCTAGATGAAATATCACTTGCATTCTTTCTATTAATGAAAACCCACACATAATCCCCATACCCTAAGTACCTGTCCTGATTATCTACCGTATTCATAAGCGCCACTTGCAGAATTAATTTGCCTAGTTAAAATTTTATTTTGTATTTATTCTAATTGCCAGTGTTACTATTTTAAAATTTCTAACCCATTGCTGGATATTCAATTTTAATCCTTTTTGCTATTCCCTAGCAAGTGCCAGGTCGCCTGTTTTACAAACCCATTACGAGTCTCTGTACAGACAGAACTGTTCACCAGGGCTGGCCTGTGCTTCCATATGGTGCACATTAATCACGATTTAGCTATGTAAACAAGAACTTGTATTTTAGGCTGTATACAGTTGCCCAGTTTAGGTTGCATGAAGTCGTATAAACACACCTGAGACTGAAAACAATGTAACGTGACTCTCTGTTCTGTAGAGTACGTCAGTTTGCTAATTAAAAGTCTGCTCTCATGGTTGATGATCATTACTTTTTATAAAGCTCTGGAATGCTATTAAGCAGGTCTGGAATGGTGGTGTGTGGTTTATTGTTTTTTAAAATTGTTTCCTGCCTATTTTGTCTGTGATTTCATTGCGCTGAAGAGTCACTCTTTGCTTTTCAGTTATGACTTTCATAGAGTAAATCTGCAAGTATTGTTTCATAGTTGAAATGTTCTCAATTGTATATTTTTTTGAACAGCTTGGATTTAATAGCTGGTTTATGTTTGGAATAAAGTAAAAAGTAAGTAAATGGCTGTGAATCAACAAAAGGAAAATAAAAACAAAGTCCTTGGAGAAATAAGCAGCAAAACTGTGTACCTTCTAACTGAGAAATTTGTCACTCCTTTTGGCCATGTGTATGCTCTTATTATTTTGCTTCGATTCACATGTACTTCAGAGACTCTGTCATGCTTACTCTAGGTAGGAATAGAGCTAGTACAAGACCGATATGATACACAGCCTGTCTCCAGTAGTCACCAGTGTTGGGTTTTTTCATACACTATTGCAAATAGATAAGCTGTAGCATGTTACTTGGGCATAAAGTTGTCCAGATTTAACAAGGAAATGGGTATTAGTATAGATTGAAAGAAGATCAAGGATTGCAAAAGCAAAGACTAATAATACTTTAATAGCAACCAAGAAAATTGAAAAGGGTAGAAATACTCCATTTCTAGAGAATTACATAGCCTATAACACTGTAAGTCAGGAAGAGGCTTTCCCAAGGAATTGGTTACCTGATGCCTTCATCATTTCCTCCTCCATCTTCTGCACCATGTGCCTTAGGTTGTTAGCCGAGATGCTAATGTCTTTTCCTGGTCAAGCATAATTGCAACCATCAGCATACAATCTGCTTCTATTGAAACACAAGTATTTTCCAAGCTCTTGGCTCTAAAATCAGGGAAAAAATAGATTTAACTCAGTGCTGTCCCTCTGCATTAATAATGTTAGGAGAGCACAAGGTACCCTCAATTATTATTGGTGCTTTTGGTTCAACGGCAGCAGCTAGAGGTCCATCCCATGACATGAGTTAGCAAGGAGTCCATATATGCGATAGAAAACAGGAATGTGTGGTTGCAATGAAGGGGCAGTACCATACATCATTATGTCTCTTAAATATAGTTATGAATGAAGAACAGCTTAAGAATATATATAAGAATACATGAATACACAACAGCTATAAGAATATATTAATACAGACAGCTGATGTGTCTTTCTATACTGGCATCTTTTATAGAATTTGCTGTGACCAAGGGAGACTCCTTTCTACTGTGTTCTCAACCTTTCCCCCTTCCCTCACTTTTAGCAATTTTGAAGTCCAGGCACACAAAACCCATTGTTTTGATCAATAGTTTTTATGGCAAAATCCATAAAACAAAACAGTCCTTTTATACAACTCAGAACAAATAATTTAAGCTGCAAGCCCTGACAGAGCTTCTGTTTAAGCTTGGCTGGAGGATGATGCTCTAACATGCAAAGTGGAGTTGTCTTGCATCAAAATTTAAATATAATCACAGGAATAGATGGTTGAGAGCCCAAAATGAGATGAGAGACACGAGCAACTGAGAAGAGCTGAGGGGAAGGACTGTAGAGATTGCAAATGAGGCCTGTCCAGGAGGTAATGTGATTAGTGTTTTCCAAGAGCAAAGTACATTGCAGAAATCAAATGAAGCCTGGAGTGAGGTGGAGATGGGAGGGAGTACTATAATTTCTCAAGTTTTATCTAATAAGAGCTTTATCATTTTCAGTTGTGGGGTTTTGTTTTTTGTTTTTGTGGGGGCAGGGTGTTTGAGAGTTATTATGAGATTTGAAAGTATGCTTGTAAGTGAGTTTTTGATCTTGTCACAACTGGAAGTACTTTATAAATGTCAGAGTCGGTGCATGAAAATCTGGGACACCGCTTGGCTGCTTCATGTGCAAGAGCTCGGCTAATGAGGCCACAGGAGAGCGGGCCGCCCAGCTGCCCGGCACGGTGGCCCTGCCTTGGCCAGCCCCCTGCTTCAGCACCCTCCAGAAAGGGAGGCGGTGCCTTATGTGCAATGGCAAACAAATTACCAACTTTAATTATGAACCTGTTTTTGCATCCCTGACATCCTTGGAAATGTTTCCTCAGGTGGAGCTTTTTGTGGGGTGTAGCAGAGTTGCGGGTACCCCTTTCTGTGCTCTCAGGACATGGTGCAGATGTGTTGAGGGCTGGTTGGACTAAGGCTCATGTGATGGTGGTAGGACTTAAATGCCATATCCAAACTTCATCAGAGCAGGGCAAGGTAACCAGAGCAAGGGATCTGGAAGGGCTGTGTGGGGATTGCAGCAGTCACAAAAGGAGTATTAGCTTCATGAAGGTTTCTAATCCAAGATAAGCCAAGTAAACAATGTTATATGAGGAACGTCTCGCATCAGCAGACACTGAAAAGATCAAGTGTCTAAAGTTCGATGAGACATGGTAAGTTTTTCTGGACAGTTTTTTGCAGTTTTATAAAGATGTGCAAATTTGTAAATGCTCACTGAAGAGCGTGGGTTTTTTTGGCAAACAAGGATTACAAATTTTCAGTCTATTTAAGAGGAACAGGAGAGTTTTTACAGGAGATCCCACAAGCTGCTGTTCACATGCTTGAATAACTGATTTATATTGGAGTTTGGCAAAATTACTTCATGAGCAAGGATAGTAAACTTCTCCTGGTTTAGTGTAGATGTATACTGATGACTAGTTTCAGAGTTCCAGGTTGAAAGGAAGAAAGTGATAAAGAGTGTCTGGGTTCAACAGCATACAGAAGCCCAAATCTTAACCTGGCAGACAATTTTCCTGAGTTCAAGAAAACTTCATTTGTGCTTTAATTTTTCAGAATAAAAGGTTTTGGACCAAGTTGTGATCAACAGTGATACCAATACTACCCAAACCCCTGTGTGGTGTTCCTCTGCCACATTGGTCTTTACAGATCTTGAGAATCTTAGAAGAAAAAGCCTATACTGGAAGGAACAATAAAGGCACCTACGGCAATGCAATTCAGATATACAGAGTACATCTGAACACGGGAAGGTTTTCTGTGTGAAACCTAGGTTAATTAAGGTGCTAGAGTTGAAGCCATATTGAGGTCTGCCAAACATCATGATGCAATAATTGATATACTATTTAGGCTTTTCAGTCTTTTTACTGGGATATGATTTTTCTAACACACTCAATGGCTCAGGATGCCGGCTGATCCTGCCTAGAAATTGGGTGGTGAAGTTACTCAGGGGTCTTTGTAAATAGCAGGTGTAAAACAGAAGCTGTACTGAAGGTGTATTAGAAAATGTTGCTAAGCTGTGTTTTCCCCAAGAGAAAACGAGGCTCTCCAAAGTGCTTGCTGTGCAAGGCATAGGTGTGTTTTAGATAGGTTCACTCTAGGGAATGGTTTTGTCTGTCACAAGCAGGAATTTGTGAACATGACAGTGACTGTGTAAGTTTTTGGTAGATCCATTAAAACCTTTGCAGATAACATTTCAAGAAAAGACTGTGTAAATGTCAGTGAACTGCATCTAAAATAGCAAGAATATTTTTAATAACTGAATAGTTAGGGGCACACACACAAACACACCCCTTTTCCTTGGAATGCTTGATCTGTACTTTTCTTAGGAAGGCAAGCTTAACTTGAAATACAAAAAAAACCCCCAACTTCCTAGGTTATGTTTTATTTTATAAAATAAATTTTCTGGCTGGTTTATTAAACAAATGTTGATGCACAACTTTGTTGAGGCATTGTTTCATGGTATTGATTTGAAGCACTTTACCACAACACCCACTTTAGGTGTAATTTATGCAAGTGAGAATTCAGTTGTCACCCATGATCTTGTCTGCTGGTCTTTGCTGGGCAAATTTGCTGAGTTTGTGTTTTGTTGATTGGAAATTAAACTGGTAGTCAGACAAAAGCAGCCCTATTAAAACATCGCTGCTCTGGAATCCCTAGAGGACCAGGAATTTGGGGAGATGAATGCGTTTCAATTGCTCTGGTTCTCTTATGTCTCTCACGGTAAAGGAGCATGCAAACAGTGATTTGGAATTTATTTTCACTACAAAATGGACCTCTGATCCCTAGGCAATAAACAGGAAAAAAGGAAGCAGCAAAGAATCAGATACTACAGGAGCTCATACTAAAACAAAAACCTGAGATTTCTATTGAAAATTTTGTATGGCTTTTCAGAAGCAGAATCTCAGATGCATCAAGCACTCTCAGTGTGATATTTTTAACAATTGCAAGTCCAAATATGTGCAATTACTGACAGTAGGACTTTTGTCAGGAATGACTGCACCAAGTTTAATTTAATGTACTCAGCCTTGTAATTGTTTTTTTTAATCTTGCTGTGCCAATGACATTTTTTTCTGCATACGTTTTATGTTTTATATCCTCCACAAATCACACATTTAAGACAGTTTTGTTCTGAAACATCTCTGAAATGCTGGCTTATTAGCAAGCCAGTCCATGCCAGATTATTTTAATATTGATAGACTGTGTCAACAGTCAAGGTAAAGATGCGTTCCCTGTACTGTTTTGTTAAGGTTTAGTGGGACTAAATCACAAAACATTGCTCTGCTTGGAAATTGAATCGAAAAGATCCATCTACATTAAGATTACTTGTTTAGAGAAAGCTGCTTTTGCATTCTGAAGATTTTGGTTGTTTTTGCTCGCACTTTGGGTGCCTGAACAATACCAGGCAAACTTGGTGCCTCAGTGCTCCAGTACTCAGCTGAACTGGGATCTTACTTTTAAAGGATTTTTTCATCTTTCCTTCCCAAAGCTCTGTCTTTGTCATAAATAGGGGATAGGAAAGCAAACTTGAATTTAGAATTTTAATTCAACATTAATTTTCTGTGCAACATAACCATGAGCTACTAGACTTGCAGACAAGTTTTCTTTTTCTTTTGTTTTTGTGCTTTAACACTGAAGCACTTGCACGTGCATTCAGGATATTGCTTATTTCATTATGGGACTTTTAATATGAACCTTGCCAAATTTTTATCCTGGCCTTGATAAATGGTTACCTGGAGGATGTGAACAGACAGTGTGTCATGTTTCTTTGTTGGGTGTTGAAAGTGCCTTTCAGCTTCTTGTACCTGCACCTCCAGCAGCTTATGCTTGCTGATAGAGGATTACAGAAAGTACTAAAAACAAGACTTCTGTCGGGAATTTTAAATACAAACCTGTGGTCTGCACTTCCTTTAGAAATTTTGTAAGGTTCTGTCAAGCAAATCAGGTTGATCTTTTGTAGAACAGATTACTGGCTATTTCAGTGTGTATTGTGTTATGGTGCTTGAATTTAGCTGACTAATGATCTGCATAACCTTATATCTATGCATTTAGCAGGGACACAACTATACACCTCTAGCTTGAATTACTCAATATATTAACTCGGTATTCTCAGTCTGTTGAAAAAAAAAAAAGTTTAATTCGCTGTGGTAAAAAGTAAATAACTCCTTCTGAAATCTGGACTAAGAAGAAATATTGTTGGACATACCTTGTAGGCTGTCTTTCAAAAACTAGGAGAAGTCTGGTTCATTGTCTTTCATGCTGTATGACAGGCCTCTGACATTCCTTTATGGCTCCTTGCAAGTATTTCACATTCAAGAAGGCGTATATGCCTAGCACAAAAAAAAAAGAGGAGAAAATGACAATTGCAGTGACATAGGTTAAACTAATAGAGGCCGTGCTTTAGAGAAGGTGTGGAAGTGTATTTACACTTCCCATATGCTAGTGATTCTTGCCTGGAGCACGGCCTGTTGGATCAATACCGCTGTTTCTCAGTAGGTTTCCCTGGTGCCACCCCTGGCTGTGTGCCTGCTGTGTGCATGTCCAAACGCTGGATGCCTGTGCACAGACCAGGGACAACAAATGCAGCTGAGGGACTGCTCCTTCCTGCAGCTTTGGGTAGAGACTCAGTTGAGATGGGCAAAACCATGTCTGTCCTTGTATGCAAAGAACTTGAGCCTTGCCTCTCTGGTCTTCTTGCAGGTTACTTTCTAAACACTTGGGATTTTTATACAGTAACCTGCTGGAGTAATTTTCTTTCCTTCGTATTTTTCCTTTACAGCAGACAAAGAAATGTGTTTCCTTGGAGCACGAGACACTGAAGTTATTGACTATGCTTGATCTAGTACCTCTCGCTGTGGGTGCCACTGCAAATTAATGTGTTACATCCATGGCTACAGATTTATTTGGAAGACTAATCTTGAATACCAGAACCTGTTACATTTAGGAATGCTGACATGACAGTGGGAGAAGCTTTGTTGAATCTTTAGGAGAGGGTTTGCCCAGATGGGTTTTTAAAAATTGTTTTCTTGTATTTCTGCCAAAAGAAAAATGTTTTTGTCAAAGAAAAATTAATCCCATGGTCTTGTTTTGAGTCCTAAAACACATTTACTGATTTTATTAAAATAGACAGTCTAAAATTTAATTAATATCTTCAATGTATGTTGGCTTTATTTCTTGGCTGTTAATAGACAGAATGTTTTTAAAGCAAAGTGAGGTTGTGTGTTTTGACTCGTATCCAGTAGTGGTATTTGTTCTCTAGAGGCAGGAGGAGATTCCCAAACCATTTAATATTATGGTGCCAGTTAGTATTTAGCTGTTACTAGTTAGTTACTGAGTGTCATTGGCAGAAGAGTGCAAGACCCTCAGTCTTTAACACCTGGATATAAAAGTCTTAAAGAAACATATACTGCACTTTTTCTAAGCTGTAGGTCCATCCCCTGGTGTGTATTTCTGTGTGAATTATAATCAAAGTCTAGGAACTGGACAGTGCGTTGCTACCTTGCTTTGACAGCTTTTGGCTTTTTCAGAAATATTTTAGCTTCACACATACCATAGCTGTCAGCATGATTCAGAGCCCTTGGAAGGAGAGCTTCCTCTGGTATTTGTTATTTGCTTAGCACAACTTTGACTTTATGGCTATGTATTTCAGAATCTTTTATGCCAGGGAATCATTTATATTTCAGAGATACGGGAAGGCACCTTGGAACTTGCTACATGTCTTGATTGTTTTTTAACCTTAGCCCAGTGTGCTCTTCTCTCTAAAGAATATTCTCACGTAACCCTGCAGGGAAGAATAAAGTTAATACAGTTGCCTGGCATTAATACTGTAAATCAGAAGTACATAATGACAAGTCTGAGAAATGTACTAAAAATAATAAGAAGACAGGCTTGTTTCTGAATAATGAATGCCATTAAGCTTTGCTTGGAATTTTGACACCCATCTAAAATCTGTACCTATGCCCCACAGTTGTGTGTTGGGGGTTGCTTGCTTGTTTTTGTACTTCAGAGGAGCTGACTTAACTTTATGTACTAGTCCAGATGCAGTTCCCCCTGGAGGTATTCCTTGGCCAGACTGTAGGAAGATGTTCTGTGAACCTGAACAGAAATAATGGGAAAAATATGGCCAGCGCACTCCCAGGGACATCCTTTGTCTGGGAGAAAAGCAAGGACTAGGGAGGGAAGATGGACCATTTTGTATGACTGCAAATAGGAGGGTAACATGCACAAACAGGAAAGCCAGAAGCAGCCTGAGCCTATATCTCAAGCCCAGCTAACATGGGACGTGTGTGGTTCTGAAGTGATTACAGTAAGGATTTCTGGAGGAAAGCTTAGCAGTGGGGCTTTCTCGATGATTTTGGAAGGCCTGTGTGCCATTCCTCCTGCTGGTTTCCTTCTGGAGGTCTTTCTTGGAGTCTGAATCACATTGGCAGGTGCAAAGATATGTCAGAGATAAAGGATGCCCATCCCTATCCAGATCAGGATGCTCATCTGAGCCTACACAGGACAGTTATGGTGGCAACTGGATGTAGCCTTCTCTCCTGGGTATGTTGGGGAGACTTCCCTAGGGATGAGGGAATCACACATGCCAGGTATAGAGATTTGGGCTGCACATATCATTATATCTTAAGGTAGTGCCATTTGCCTAGTGGAAGGGAACATAGATGCTTAATCTATTACTACATTAGTGGTGCTTGATTCACATTTCCATTCACAGGTTCTTAGGAGAAAATATTTGCATTTAAATATTTTGAAAAATTTTGAATTAGAGATATGTGAAATTGCCTAAGAATCCCTTAAGATGTAAGGATGAATCATACATTAAAATAAAGGTCCTGCAATTGCTGAAATGGTGACATGACCTTCAATTCAAGGCACTTTGGGTTTCTTTTCCTAACCCTGCTATGCAATGCAAAACCAGCCCAAAGCAATATATTCACAGGCAGCTCTGATAAAGACTATGTGTGGTCCTGCTGGAAAACATAAGGTGCAGATTCAGAACTTGGTATGGACAGGGGATGGTGCTTGCCTAAGGCTTCTGGCTGTCAGAAAGGCAGAACCTTTGGGGATGGGGACATCTGCTTTAAAACTCTGTAATAAGTAAGTGTACTTTGGATGAAGCTGTGTGGGCAGACTGAACCTGAGGAGAGGTTGAATAGGTGTGATTTGTATCTAGAAAGCTGCCTGGGAATGATCACATGAAGTATCTCAGTGTCAGATGGGAAGTTGAGCATGTGTGTATATATATATGTATATAAAAAGAATTTTGCTTTTTTCCTCTTTGACGTGAGTGTTGAAGTGTTAAGTCCATGGCCCTTCTGAGACGAGAAAGCAAGAAAATGATCAAAGCAGATGCTGGAAATGACAATAACATAGTACGGTCCTGACAGATCAACGCTAAATAAAGCGATAAGCTTCAGATTGCTCTGGGAGGAGAGCTGCCCCAGCAAGCCTCAAAGGCAGGCTGGCTAATTTAACCCTGAGTCTAATCAGCTGGCTTTATCTAATTACTGTGCGAGGAATGACTGTCTAAAAGCTGCTTCTTTAGTATGTATCTGTCTCTTTTAGCAACTTGTCTCTGGGGCCTGGTGGTTGGACGCAAGGTTGGCTCATTGGGACAGCCCAGGCAAACCTCTGACCTATATATACTTAATTTTCATGTGAGTATAATTAGAAGGTGGACATGAGCAATGAATAGTATGAATTCCTCTAAGAAACTGGATAGAAAATGCCACGTATTGAGCAGCTTCCATCCATGCTGCAGGAGAGGGACGTGCTGACAGAGCAGCTTCTGGCATAGAGGTTTTAATTGCCATCCAGAGCTGATGATTCATAGATTTCTCTCTCTTTCCATTCCCTTTTCCTCAGCAGATCCTGAATGTCCTGTAGACAAGTAAAGCCAAATAGCTCAGACCTTGAACTTTTTACTCTTCAAAATACTCCCAGCATCCTCCCCTTCCCATTAATGTTGACAGCTCCACCACAGCCCCATGTCCCACAGACTCACAGCAGTGGTGTCGCTTCTCACTCTTCCCCCCCTCTCCAAGGTTTTACGAAATGCTTCTGCTTTTCTATGAAGCATCTCTTGAATGTATCTTCTTTTCTTCATTTCTGCTACTGACACTAAATATAGCATCCATCTCTGTGGCTTTTCTGACTTGTTGAATTGTCTCTTATATGTAAACTCGGGAGGATTTATTACAACTTGAATTCCCCCCTCCTTTCCAGACTTGCCCACACCAGCGTTCATAGACTGGTGCTGGGTCAAGGGAGAAACAAGCAGTAAGGAAATAGGGAACTGATTTTAATTTCAGGGGACGACAGTGCTCATTATGCCTAGAGGAAAACATGCTTTTGTATTAATCCAAGCATGAGAGTTCTTGGGTTCTTCATGCTATTGATTCACTTCTGTGATAGATACTACTAAGTTGGATGGTTTTTTTACTTTAGCAGAATATAGGAGATAGTGAAATGTCAGTTGCTCTTAGTTTGTCTGAATTTCACAAACAAACATTGCTGCTTGATAGGGGGCTTGAAAGGTTTCTGTAAATGAATCAGTTTAAGAATCTTTGAGATATTTAAGGAAAAAAAAATCAACTGTGGGTATTTCTGCCCTCAATTACACACATGAGGTGTATTCAAATAGCCATACCATATTCAAATCCTGCCTCATTCCTTCAGCCTTAGGCCACCATATTTATGTCAAGGATTTCATGGTGAGAAATACACAGTTGTGCTCAGTGTAATGCATGCAGAGGAATTGCAGTGCTTTTGGGGTGCGTTTATTTGCAGCTCTTGGTCAACCATAATTTGCATAATGACAACCATATTACACTCTTACATGGGTTTTCATTAGCTAGCAGGTGTTGTTTATTTAGAAGTATTTAAATACATTTATTTCATATAAAGGAGAGGCATGGAAAAAAAGCTCTTTTTGTTTCATAGGGTTGCTAGGGTAGCAGTAGTAAAATATAGCAAATCAACAGTGAGATGTGTAAGAATGAATACAGAGGCTGTGGAAGGCACCAAGACATATTTCAGGCTTTATCAGGAATAAAGCAAACATTTGCACAGCCCTGAAAGAGATTCTGGCTTTGCAATGAACTGCCATAAAATGGCATAATTAAAAGTTTCATTCTGTTTGATCCTTTTCTAACACTCAGTAATCAAACATCATAATCAGAACAAATTATTGCATTTGTATTCTGCCACCCACTGAAAAAGATGCATTGCTTGGTTTATAGCCTTATCGTGATTTATTAGGTCTAATTTCAGAGACTGGCACAAAAAAGTGAGTCAGATTCTTGAGCGACCTCTTGTCTATATGCAGTGGTACCTTTAAGATGCATGTCCTTTTTTTTTGTATCCTTCCCGTTGAAACTTCTGGGTTGTTTTTTAAATCCGATCAGAGTGTGCAGACAAGATGATGGTAAAGCTGAGGAGGATTGATCAGAACGTAGATATTCAGACTTCACTGAGGCTGGCAGCTTCACCTCTGATGTGACCTCCGGGTACTATGAATGAAACCACAGGATTAGTAACAAGGCGCACACTGAGCTGCCAAGTCTCTTCTAACAAGAGGGGGAAGTGGAAACAGCATTTCTATTCAGGGTACCAAAGTCAACCTGTGAAGCATAGCATTACTAGTTGATTGTAAATAATGGAGCTGCAAAATGATTTCTGCCCAGGAACATACTGTTTGGCTGTGTTGCAAACTAATTTCCATATCTGTTTCAACATACAGCTGGGATATGACGACCATGAATTGTTTTGTTTGGTATAGGTAGAAATTTTATGCAAAATAGGAAAAGAGAAACAGCAATCCAAAGCCAACATTTTAATCTAAAAACTATGCTTATAATAAGTTGTGCCTAGTTTAGTGAACTTTTAGGGTATCTGTTAAAGCACCAGTCCAACTCTGTCCTTTCTGAAGGACATGCTGTGGCATGCACTGGCATTCATTGGTATTCAGAAATTACCAGGAAGATGTAGGCAGTAGTCTGTTTCTGCTTTTCAACAGATGCATGACATTCAAATTAAAATAAACCATGCAAAATAGTGGAAAATGTGCTGCAACTGTTGGAAATGTATGGGAGTAAAAGTCTACAGCAGGCAATACAAACAGTTGGCAAAATAAACTCTGTGTAAGGCTGTAGCTGATGGTTTAATGATTGACAGTTGCCAGTTATTTGAACAGAGGTCACTTTTCCAAAGTCTGCTAGACCTTTGAGGAGGGTTTTCTTGCTTGGTTCTGAATCTTCTATTCAGCCTGATTTGTATTCTGAGCAGTCTGGAAAGCTATGTTCATATGTCAAAACCTGGAACAGTAGGTCAGAACCAAAGAGCTGAGACTCCAGTAGAGAAGAGAAATTTTCTGAAGAGGATTGAGAGCTTTCTATGGGTTGTCTTTCTCCATGATCCTCCCTAGCACCAAACCATGACCTCTCTTTTCAGCTCCACTCTGGGGCTTGAGCTCCACGAGCAGAGGTGGTGTCTTTGGCTCCCTCTCTGATCAGATTAGCACAGGTTAATGGTTTCCAGCACCTCGAAATAGGCAACTGCCAGACTTGTGGTGATGTCAGCTGTTTAGCTGGTGCCATTCTTCTCTTGTTCTTTGTCACCTTACACCACCTGGTTTGGCAAGTTGACCATGTGAGCCATTTTGAGGAGGTACAGAGTAAACTTGTTGGATGCTCTGCCCAGGGACTGTGATTTATTTGTCCCAAGTGTTTATTAAATGGAAAATTGCCTAACTCTTTTCACTGTGTACAATGCCCATGTACTTAGTCTCCTGCCACCAGTTCAAACACTAGGACGTGGCAAGCACACCCAGCTTCTTAAAATGTAGGCCTTAGAGGCAAAAGTTTTTGGAAACTAACAGATGCCTCTGAACTTAGATTTAACTTGCAACTGTCACCTGGGTTTTGACAGATGGGTAATGAAAGATCAAGACAAATGCTGGTAGGAGTCTTTTGAGATGTGCTGCTATTAGCATTTACTCTGAACACATTTTAAAGAGAATATAAGACTAACAATTGAATGTCTGTTAGTCATCTCACACTGGAGAACTCCTGCCAGCGGAGGTGAAATATCTAACTCAAAATTCATGAGGCAGGGGATTGGTAATAAGGGAAGCACCAGAAGATGAAGTATAGCCCTAAACCAAGAAAAGAATAGAAGTGAAGAGACAGATCAAATCAGACTTCTTAGATACAGGTCTATGTCAGTCAAAGTTGTGTTTCCTGGGGTATGGGCTAGGATAAAACACCTGTAATGAAGCCTCTGTTGGATGTGGTATTAGCTACAGATGCATGGGACATAGTGGAGGAAATAAGATGTTTCTCAGAGTGACTGTTAAAGTTGTCAGTGGAGAGCGGTACAGAATGATGTAGATAAACTTCTTTAGTCACCCCTGGATGGAAGCTTAGTTGCACCTTTGCTTACCCTGCACTGGGCTTTTGCAAATTTTTTAATATAACACTTGTACAAGAGCTCTGAGTGTGATACATTAACATGCTCTGGTAGTCCCATATTCCTTAAGTAGTGAAGTGCCAGTGAAGTTGGAGGGATTGTCTGTTGAGGAGGGAGTTTCTTCACAGAACTGGCTCTTCTTTTCTGTTAAATTTAAACTCTGGTCCTAAAAAAGAAAAGTAATTTCTATTTGTGCCAATCTGTGTGAATCACTGATAACATAAATCAGCATGTTCCACAGTGATCTGTGCCCAGGTGTGTGGGAGGGAATGAGCTCCAAGATTTACACTGTTTGTACCCTCCTTTTTCCCCTTGCACTGCCCCATTTCCACAGACAACAGAAAGGAAGAGGCTGTCTTAGGCAGAGGGGCTGCGCTAGGTTGCATGCCTCTCCTCTCCAAAAACCTGCCAGAGATCTGTCAGAAAACACTTAGGAAGAGAACACTGCTCAAAGCAGCACCGACTCATGCTGTCCCTGGGCTCTAGCGCAGGCTGGGGCAGGGGCAAAGCAACTCATAGTGGCTGGAAGTCTGAAATCATGGGGTTTTTTTAGTTCCTGCTCTTGTGGAACAGATGACCAGCTGGGTCCTCAGTCCTCAGGAGAGCACACGTGCTCCTCCACTGAATCCTCTTTTTTCTTTCAGTGAGCTTTTGTGCCTTTAAGAGAATCCAAAGCAAGAACAAGTTTAACCACAATAATTTTTTGGAAGACATATGCCTTTCAGTTCACTTCTCCTTCAGTGTTTCCTGACAGTTATCACTGTATTTTCTAATAGCATGTCTGTCATAAAATAATAGATCAGTGTGTGAAAACCATGAGACCCTGGGAGAAGTGTTGGACGTCACAAGGTCACCTTTTCGGGGCTATCAGCATAATTTGGAGCTCGTGACATACACAGATTAAATGCCTTTTTATTGATTCTGAATTGACTTCCTTAATTAAGCAGAGTGCCACTTGGTTGCAGGGTTGGTTTCACCATTTTTAATTTATGATTAAAACAAAAGCTTGGAAGTTAAATCCTTTGCTATGTATAGACCCTTCCTTGGAAAACGTTCTGAGGCATTTAACAGACTTCCCTGACTACAGTTTAAATTTCCCTACATGTTTTACATTAATTGGTATGATTATTTTGATATAAAATTCAGTGAGGACTGAGGACTTTCAATATCTGAGCCTATAAAGGCGGCAAAGGACCCTGTCTGTATGTGATACTGCAACAGAGATGCTTTCCTCAGAGGAACCAAAATAACCAGCAACTTGGAGAAAAACGTTCTCTTTTCACATGGCTTGTCAATATGTTCAGTGCTCTGGAGACAGTGCTTTTGTGCTTCTGCAGACATTAAATCCAGTATGTTTCATGGGCTGTGACAGTCCTGTTTTCAAGTGTTTCAAGCACTGATTGTACTTGAGATGACGTACCCTGTGGTGGAAACACTGCTGAAGGGATAATGCTGATGCTGGAAAGAGGATGGTGAAGCATTTTTCTGGAGTACCAGCCTTCAGTCCTTCCCTTAAGTTGTTCTTTTCATAGATGCTTAGATGATAGAGGGAACACAGAGATTTGGGAAGGGAAGATAAAATCTGTAGCAAAAAATTTAGAAACTCCCACAAAATTTCTCCCAGCCCTTCTCACATTAAATTTGAGGTGTTGGTAGTATGAGATTTTCCTCTCCTTTCCCACTTGACTCTGTATCTCTCCAACTTGGCAGGCAGGATGTTGTGGGGGACCATGTCAAAGGCCTTGCAGAAGTCCAGATGGATGGCATCTGTGGCTCTTTCCTTGTCTCCTGATTTAGTCACTCTGTCATAAAAAGCCACTAGGTTGGTCAGGCAGTATTTCCCCTTAGTGAAGCCATGCTGGCTGTCTCTGATCATATCCCTGTCCTCCATGTGCCTTACCAGACCTAGGAGAATCTGCTCCATGATCTTCCCAGGCACAGAGGGGAGGCTGACAGCTTGGTAGTTCTCAGGGTCCTCCTTTCTACCCTTTTTAAATACAGGTGTAACATGTCCCTTCTTCCAGTCACTAGGGACTTCACTACTAATCGTAGTCCAAAGAGTTTTGAATGTATTTTCATACATAATAGCTTTCTGAGTTTGTGTGCATATATATATTCCACAGTAAATACATATACCATTCAAAAACAATTTGTATAGTTACAAGGTTGCTGTGATGAAAGGTGTTTTGCTGCTTTAATGGTTTGACTTGTGGTCAGGTAAGAAAACCATGCGTTTGATCTTCACTGGATGCAAATCTGTGTAGCCCTATTGAACCCCAAACTGAAGATCCAGCTCAGCTGGTATCTGTTGTTATTTTCTGTCTTGTATTATGTAGTTGAATGCAGTTGTCCAGCCTTCCCTACCTACAAAACTACAAGACAACATTAGCCTGAGGTCAGCAGCTTAACTATAGCTGTTCAGGTTGCATTTTTTCCAGCTTCCTCCAGTAGATTTTATTTTACCACCGGAGATCTGAAATGGGTGATCTTTGAACTGTAAGCATTGGTTAGAAATGCTCAGAGGTGCTGTGGGGAGCTGCCCTTTAGGCATCACATGTTGACCTTGTCTGAGCTGAGAGTGTCCCCAAGTGCTGCACCTTCACAGCATGGTTCTGCTCCCCATCCAGCTGAGCATGCTGGGAGATGCTCTCAGATGAAGATGCCAAGATTGTCACCATCCTAATCTTGATAGTGCAGTATAATGTAATGGCAAAACAGCATAAAGAGCATGTATTGAGCCAGAGAGGGAACAGGTCAAGTGACCCTCTCTGTCATTTGTTATGCATTGGGTATTTTTGGGAAAACTGGGGCTGGATGCCCAGGGTTAATTGGCATTTAGCACAGTTTGAGGAGGAAGAGAACTGCAGAAGAATGTCCAGTGGCTGCCATTATCTTTAGTAGCATCTCAGAATTGGAGCCATGAATCATATAAGCTTAGTTCTACTTTTTGCTTTTTGAGGCTCCTATGTCTGCAATTCAGAATTCGACTAGTGACTGCCCAAAAATCCTTGTTGAAATATTTTGTTCTCTGAAGATATCTTGGAGCAAACACAGTACAATCCACATGTGCTGCAAAAATTCCTTGAGTTTGCACTGCATTGATGGCATGGTCCATCCCAGTGCAGCATCTTCCAGAGAAAGCCCAGTCTGTGTTTGAGATAGTTTTATGCAGAGAAAACCATAGAGAAATGCAACTGGACTAAGAATTCTCAAGAAAGAAACAAATCCCAGCTGAAGACAGACAGTGTAACTTTCTGTTAAAAAAACCTGTCTTCTCCTCCATATTTATAGCTTTTCACAAACTTATCTGGATCGAATACAGGTGAAGGTCATTGCTTGGTTGAAGCTGTAAGGAAAGAAATTGCATCTACCTAGCAGGTATAACACAATGGGAACGTGCCTTTTTTCTCTTCCCTAGTGGCTGAGCTGTAAAAGACGATAAGCCTTCTACAGCTGCTAGCTGAAGATGACGCCTTTAGGTTAAACAAGATATGCTCTCAATTTTAGGATTCAGTTCCATAAATTATTGAATTGCTTTGATAAATCCACCTGAATTCAGTAAGGTGCTTTAATACAACTTTGCCACTAGGCACGTTAATGAGCCTTAAGCATGCATCTCATAATGCAGATATGGATTTATAGGTCTAGGTTAAAGGGTGTTCTCCCTTTTCTCCCATTAGGATGGTGCAAAATGTTTCATGGGTATATAACTCTTGTCAGATGCTTGATGTAGACGTGCCGGGTTGGCCATGCAGCACTGTTCCCTATTCAAGATGCTGTTTGGCTCTATGGAGCACCCAATAACTTTCTATGCCCGTGGAGGGCTTGCTTATTCCTAGAGGTCCTGGGTTACAAAATCCATAACAACCATTGTGCCAGCCTGGATACAGTACTAAACAGTATTTTTCATCTGTCACTAGTAGTGGATGCTGACATATGAGCAGTGAACAGTATGGAGGAAGTGATCCATTCCAGGGCATATGCTCCTACTTTCTGACGATTTGCAGTTTGCAAGGACTTTCTGAGCCAGCAGTTGTATTTAGACCACCATGGACCTGCCCTCTAAGAATGTGTTTTACTCCCTTGAAAAAGCATTTAAACTTTTTAGTAGTTCGTGAGCTTGGAAAATATCCACTGGGATGATGGCTAATTACAGTAGTTGCTGGTTATATATTTTAAAGTGATGCAGTTTGCTTTTGTAGTCAGCCAGAGATTTGAGGCTGGAGGCAGGTAGGAAAAATGCAGAATTTTGCCATCTGCTCATACTGAAGTCCATTGTTTTCGGTAAGTGGCAGTCCCTTGCATTAATTGTCTCTCATTGTATGCACAATACCTAGCGGTATTGGCATACATTTTCTGCTAATAGAAAATGTCATAGTGTAAGTACCGTGTTCTAATTGCATTGGCCGATTTCCATCACAAGCATTAATTTATCGTAATACTGTTTGGAAATCTCAATGAATTGCTGACATGAGATTTGCCAGCTGCTGGAGGTACTGTAATTTGCCTCGTGTCATGTACCAGTGTTACTCTATTGTTCGAGTAGGAGCAGTACAAGGGCTGAATCGAAGCAGTGTGTTGAAGCATTTAAAAATAGCAAACACATTATTTTTATAAGTGAAGCCAGGGTGGAAGAAGCAGTGCCGATTTGCATGAGGAAAGAATGCAGAAAAGGGTTTTCAAACTTTAATCCAAAGCTTCAACAGTTTTGGTGTAAGTTGGCACCAGTTTTAGTGTAAGCTGTACAAACTCTAGCTGATCTGGGATGTTCCGCTATAACATCAAATATGGCAGAGCTGCGTGGAAGAAGAGAATGACTTCTACTCCAACAGCAGCAATTAAACCAGGGGAACAAATTATAATGAGACTGATGCAAGTCAGTGCATTAGACTTCTAGTTCACATATAATCATAAATCTTCAGTATGAAGGTTATAAAACTCTTTTCACCAATATTTGTCTGCCTGAAAAATATATGAAGCATTAGCAGCAGCAGCTTGAAGCTATGAAGAGGAACCACTCAGCTTAATTTGCATGTAAAATGTATACAGTACAAGCCACAAAAAAAGATCTCTTGATGTTTTCCCATTATATAAATATTTGATGTTGTTTAGATTTCTTTCCTGTTCTTTTATGGAAGGTTTTCTACTCAATTAGAGTTGGGCGGGAACACATTGTCTGTCCAGTTTTGTACCAGACTCAGGGAGACTGATCAAAATGAACAGATTTAAAAATTAAATTTATTGTTGAAAATGGGATTTATAGGTATTTTCTCTTTGGAGAATATGTTGCTTTATTTTTAGTCAAAATAAAAAGTACTGATGTGGACTATTAGAAGCTGTGAGGTGGTGAATGCAATTCCTGGCAACTTTATTACTCCATCACTGAAAAGAATTTGTTCAGCTAATTCTTACTTTTGCTGATAGGAAGTAAACATGTGAAAGCCTTTGTACTGTGATGGGGAGAATTGACCTCTTCATTCTTTATGCTATAACAGTACAGACAGTGCAAAGTACTCTCTGGAGAGATTTTTTTTAAATGGAAAACCAATCCTGATTTCACCTGACTTAGATACTGAAGAGCAGCCTGTCTAGGTCCAACAGCCTGGCTGTTCTTAAACTTCTGAAGAAGCATAGTTGATGTAGTGTTTCAAGGCCCAATCCTGAGCTGTGCAGACACATCTGCAATAAGACCATATCTGATTTTACTTCTTATGGCAGTCAGTCAAGAGAAATTTGCTGAGGGTAGATGAATGACACTCAAATGAACTTGATGACAGTGTAGTTTACCACGGCATTTCATTGAAAAAGAAACAGAGAAATAGGGTTGTTAGGTGAAACCCTCCTCACGTGGCTTCTGAGGGAAATGTTATGGAGTACAAAAGTATTTATACGACTTGAGTAAATTTGGCCTGATTATTCCCACACCAAGTACTACCACTGAGTTGAAGTATTTGTAATTTGCATCTTTAATGAAGGTAGAAAAAAATAGTTATTGACTGATGGAAATCCCTGCTTTGCCTGCACATGCTTGTAATTAAATCATTACATATATATATTGTATTTACGCAGTGCACAGAAGAAAGAAACTCCTGTGTGGTACAGCCAAAGTCAACAGTGTAACAGTGCAATTCAAGTTCCAAGGGTTCTGCATTTTTTTGTAATATTCCAGTACACTCCAGGAAAAAAAAATTCCATTGCAAAGGAGTGCAAATAAAACCAAAAAGGCATGGAAATTGCTGTTACCTACCACTTGCATCTAAATCATGATGATTTTAGTAACAAACATACAAACAAATTTCTGGCACCAGCATTTTCACCAGCAAAGCAACATTTTACTAGCATTCCTAATCAACATATGCAATAAACCAGAAACTTAGCTCAGTACTACTTAATGTGAGGCGGGTTTTTTTGCCTTTACTTTTTTCTCCATACAGTGTTTCATAAATAACTTTAGGAAGTGAATATGATGATAATAATAATTATACTACTGCTGTATGCAGCTAAAGACTTCTTCAAGAATAACAAATAACCTGCTAGAAAATCTCTAAGAGCTCCCTATGCCTGCCTACACTAATAATACAGTAGTGCTTTGTATGTATATAGGCTTTCTAAAGGCACTTCCATGTTAATTATCTAATTAAGTCTTACAATTCTCTTTGAATGTAAGTATTATACGTATTTTATGGAGGTGGAAACTGAAAAATAATGGCTTGATGTCTAATGTTGATCTAATGTTACACATCTTGATGGAGGGTTTAGGTGGGAGCACAGGCACCCAAATTTCACCTTTAGGTAACAGAGAAACCAGGACTCTCCAGGGGGTGGTTTAACCCACCTGTGCTTACCTGAATTCTGCGGAGAGCTGAGATCAGCTGGTGGGAGCACTGGTGAGCTAGGTCTGAGCTTACTGTCCCTGGTGCTTTCCTGTCTAAAATTTGGGGTGGAATAAAAAACCCCTCAAAGTCAAATCAGTACAGCTCCCAACCTTGTTTGTAGCAGCAGTCCAGCATCCAAGTTGTCTTTAGCATATTTCTCTGTTGGAAAAGGTCCCAGCAGTTATAGGATCCACTCACATTGCAGGTGGCCTGCAGGATCTTAGAAATGAAGCCATTAGCACCCAAAGGTTTTTCAGAGGCCTGTGTCAGAGTGCCACATTTACCTGCTGCATTGTGGGATTGGGTCTCGAGTCCTTACCTGTAAAGAGAATGAGGAGATGGAAAGAGGGGATTGTCTCACTCATTGCTTTCAGGAGTGCTTAAATTTCCATGCCTGTCAGCAGGGACCTGGCTGTGAGAAGCAAAGGATCTCTACAGGGGCCAAAGGGCTTGTTCATACTGCAGTCCCTGGGCTGACTTCAACACATACAGAGCTTATTTTCAGCTAGATATCTCAGGCAATGCTGTGATATATATTTGGTGGCACAAAATTTGGCAGTGAGAAGTATTTCTAACCTTCCTCCTCCTGCCTGGCAAGCAGCATCCACCCTAGCTGGCTTGCTGTGCTGTTTGCAGTGTTTTGAAACAACTTGTATAAGCATCTGTGAAAGTGTTATATGTGTAGTCTTTGATGAAGCTTCCAAATGAGTGGAAAAAAAAAAAAACCACACCAGGAACAGAGGCACTTAACATAAGAAAAGAAATATGTTTTGTAGATGGTAGTTTATAGCGATGACTGTTTCGTGGAATGCTCTGTAACCTTTTCTGGGCCATGGGCATGATACTGAAGGAGCAACACACCATAGGCAGTGTCCATCTTTGCCCTTCTTACTGTTTTGGTGGAAATTTCTTGATTTCCTGTGGCTGCAGGTAGCACTGGAAGATCTTAAAAGCAAAGTACAGGTTGTGGGCTTCTGCTTTAATACCTATATTTCCTCTGACTTTCCTGTGCAAATTCAATAAATAATTAATTCAGTGATTGTGGTTGATAGAGCTTTCTTCTGTGCTTGCAGTGATTCAGGCATTACTTTCATCTTTTCTAAGTCCTAATGCATAGTTAGTAAGTGATTTAACTTTTTCATTGGAAGCCATAGCTCTGGAAACTTAAGGCTTGGATGCTTAAGCAAAAAGTAAACCCAGTTTAATTAGGTGTAGTTGATCCAAGAAAGTGCAGTGACAGAGGAGATAGAGAGTCATGTCCATGTGTGAACAGGGTGAACCACTGTAGCTGGGAGCAATTACTTTGGCATGGAGAAATCAGGCTGTGAACAGTGGTGACCTCATCCAACAAGATGTCCCTGCTGGGGCATTTGTCTCCTCCAGCAGGTAGGTCTGAGGCAGTAGTTATTTCAGCTGCAACTCCTAAATCTACCTGTGAGGATGAACAGGTGCCTTTTGTTACAGCCACCATTGTCACTACCATCACAGCAGTGCCACCAAGAGAAGTGTGATATTGTCAGCCATGAGGAAAGTCTCCCACTAAAACTGTACATTACATCAGGAAATGGACTATTTAATGGCACTGCTTGAAGATGCTAAGGATTTTTTTTCAATATATATAGATTTAAATCCACATTGAATCATGTACAATAAAGAAAAATAGAATATTACAATGGTCTTATGTTTCAGAAAAGCAGGTGAGTCTTAGAGGAGGGGCATGTTGCAGGGGTTATTACTATTTGCTGTTCCCCTGAAGACTTCAAGAGAAGCACATGCCAAGCTGAAAAGACAAAGATTTTCTGTTTCCTTTCAACTGCTTGCTGCAGGGGAAACCACAAGAACTTTCTTCTTCTGTTGACTGCTGTAATGATGTGCTGTGCTATTGAGCTTCCAGGTCTAGTTAATATGGATCAATTATTTGAATTTGAATGGTCACCTGCTTGGGAAAATTCTGTAGTATTTATAAAAGACCTGGCAGTACTTTCTTGGCAGGAGATACTTTTATATTCCCTCCCGTGGAAGTGCTGTCCAGGTTGAATTATAAAATGAATCATTGCCATGCTGGCAATGGGATGTTATTTGGGTTTTCAGGTAACACAGTGTGACTTCCTCAATGTGTAGTACTGGACAGGTAATTAGCTTAAAGTACATGCTGAAACTTGAGACTAGAATTACACTTTGCACATAAAGGCTCCTTTGTGTTAGAAACACTCACATATATGTCAACGCAGGGTAATGCACATATAGATTATTGCAGGGTATCATCTAGAGCTTACAGGTGGTAGTGTCAGTTGTAAGAGTTGGATTTTTGAAGCAGCTCAGCCAGCTTTTGTCAACACACTTCCCATGTGAAATACCATCCCTGCTTCTTAGCAGCAAACTGCTCTGTTGTTCATGTGCGATGGGGGAAGCATCCTGCTTGTGCAGATACCTGGTTGCATATGCTGCTCCTTTACGGGTATTTCCTTACCAGTTGTTGAGCACTGAAAGGGAACATGCAGCATGATTCTTTTGTAGAAGAGGAGAGGGTTTATGTCTGTTTACTTATACTTTGTGTGGTCAATGAGATAAGCAAGAGTGTATAGTGTGAAATTGGGAATATGGTGAATTGTTCTTACCTTGCTTTCTTTTAAGATTCTTTGTAATTGCTGGGGCAGTTTCTCCAAGTACTGAAATACTTCAGCATTTCTCTTGTGATGACAAGGGTTTGATTGCCATCCTTTTCCTACAGAGTTTTACTGACAGCAGCATGTGAATATTTTAAATATTTTATTTGGAAACATCTGACCAAAAGAGACATCCCTTTAGGATTAGTCTTATTAATTCAAATAACAACTATTAGGGTTTTGTTGGGGTTTTTTTGTTGGCCAAGAAAATAGTCTTGAAGTACATAATCAACTTTTTTGAACGTCCCTTTTGCTTTTTGTCCTTTCAACATTCAGTCATGTAAAAGATTGTGGTTTATCCTATGAGTAACCTTACATCTGGAAGACTCCCTTTGCAGGATATCTTTCTTCAGAAGGCATAGTGGCAGGTGTGGAAAAAAAATCCTCAGATGCTTCAGTTGTCTCATTAAATGGGATATTTTTATTCCTGAAATTGCAGCATGTGGAGATCAGACTCTTTCAAAACACAGAAGTGGAAATATTTATGGGTCTAGGGTTTTTTTAGCTTGTTCAGCTCCACTTCAAAGAAAGTGTAGAAGTGTATGTAATGTATATATTGATGGTTACTTGTTACTTTCCTGGGGAAAAAAACAGTGTGACCAGATTCCAATTTGGCTACGCAATGTTAAATCAGTGCAGACCTGAAAACACGTTAGCATTCCTGACATTTCATCAAAGTACTGATTTGGCAGCCCTTGACATTTGGATCATTGACTAAGCTTGTTTTCCTGTTGATAGCAAGTCATCCACAGTTAAAGCAAAACATGGCTCCTAGACCTGACAGATCTTCCTTTGCATTGAAAATAAATCCTAACATTACAAGGTCATTGGAGAGCTGTCACTGGGAAAAAGATTTTGCTCTTAACCCTTATCTGGGTCAGTACTTCTTTACATTTCCATGGTCTTTTACTTGAAGATTGATAAGTGCTTTATAAGTAGTAGATAGTATTAGGTAATCTCCCTGTTGAGTTTGCTAAAACAATATTTCCTTCATTCCATACTTTAGGCTTGGAGAAATTAAGTGACTTGCCTAAAGGAGTCTATGGTAAAGGTCTGGATAAAATTTATGCCTCTATCAGATTGGCCTTTCTGTACTGTGGTATTTTATTAAAAGGATGCATTAACTAGTTCTACTGATTCCAAGTTGAAATAGGATAGAATTATGCTTTATAAACAATCTCAGGTACTGACAGGAAGGAAAGAGAATTATTATTTATGTTAGAGAACAGTACATCATTTTTTTTCCAGCAGAAAGCAGAAAGGGTTAGAGCAGCCAGCTGCTCCCTTTCCCACCCTAACACTGGGGGCTGAATGCAGGTGTGAGCAGGGTCCTACTCAGTTATGGCCATTAAGGGGTGTTATAATCCCTGTTTGCAACACCCAGTGGCATAGTCCCAAACCAGGCACCTATCTCAGACATTTCTGGAGAGTCTGAGGAATGATATTTCATTCTTATACTACTGATTTTTTTTTTTTTAGGTACAGAGGCAGGAAAAGGTCCTGAAAAGGCTGACTTTATTAATCATGTGATTCTAATCTCACATACAATTGTCTACACAATAGTTGTAGTAATTTTTTTATGTACTGTGTTCTTATGGCTTCACCATAATCAGCCTCCTTATTGATGCTTGACTGGCAATTTTGCAATGTGGGATGAAATTCAACTCAGTGCTGCGTCGTGGACTTGGAGTGAATGGTTCCTCTCAGCATGAACCTATTTTTTCTGTAATATATCACTTTTGCATCAGCGGTTCTCTACATGACCTCCTTACTTTTGATTTCCGATCTGCAATATCAGCTTTTTCAAACAAAATCAATGATGAGAGGTATAATTAATTTTTATGTGTTTTAATTAAGTTTCCAGTTGCTCTGATACTTTTCATTATCTTAGCATGATCTCTTGCTGCAACCGAACAGTACAATGAAAAACCTGTTGATTTAAAAAGTCCCCTGCAAGTTGTTAAACTAATTAAAGCTCAGTGATGCAAAGTGAAAATACCAGATAGTGCAGAAAGAAATGTCAGGTAGAGCGAGGTATTTAGAAGGTCTCATGAGCCTACAACAGCTTGGGGCAGATTCTGTCATTCTTACAATGCTTTGTGTGTCATCTCATCCTTCTGATATCTAATGCCATTTTCAGATAGCTGTAAGGTAGCACAGTGGGTGCCTTGGTGAGATCTGTAGTCCACAAGATACTTTTGCATGTCTGTGCAAAGGTACACGCTGAGAGTGTGCCAGAGGGACAGGAGGGCACTGAGAGAGGCAGAGGGAGCTGAAGCTGATTGAATCTTTCTAAGACATTTCCTTGGGAAAATTCTGTTTCTTGGCTCTGGGAGCTGATGCTGGATAGTAGGATGTGCCAGTGCTCCATGTCTGGCATGACCAGTGCTGGTGGGTTCTCAGTATGGGGTAGCAAATGTCATTTTCATGGGACACCAAACTGGAAATTGCCTGGTAAATTATGTTGTTATCTTGGTCATGAAGCTAAATGACACATTGATGTCTTCATGAGTTGAGTTTGCAGGTTGAACCAGATTACCACCAGTAATAGAGGTTAATACAGAAAGCTTTTGAGTTCTTGGCACTTTTTGAAACTCTGCATTGCAGAAATAATACAGTATTTAACCTGATGTTAGATAAGGGGAAAAAAAAAGTGATGGTGTCTTGATTCTGACAGGTTTTTTTTTTAAAGGACCTCATCTTACTCTATTTCACTGGTAAATTAATCTCTTCATTGGGTTCTTGGGTAGAAGAAAGGTGTTGCTTAATTGTTACCTGATTAATTATACCCTGTAATTTTGATTGACAGTGGAACATGCATTGAAAAGCAGCTGGAAATATCTGTCAACTGGTTCAGAAACTGGTGAGGAATCCGTCTCCTAGAGCAGCTGCTTGCTGTGCTCATGAACCTAGCCCAAGTGAGAGGTTGGTACGTGGACGGAGGGTGAAAGCAAGCAGCCTTCACCTTGTTTTGAACAGACAGAAATGAAATGTCTTAACTGTGCCACAGCTACTTTCAGCAAACACTGGGCTCCCACTCCAAATTTGAGGGTAAAGCATATTTCTGTTTAGGGAATTAATTGGGATTCCTGTCTTCTGGAGTGTGTGTGAAAATGCTTTTACTGTGTTAACTCAAAATTCCTATAGTACTTAGGGCTTTTATGTGTGGTTTTTATAATTGGATGATCAGTATTTCAGTAAATTGTGCAAAACTCCAAGTCATGAAGGTAAAGACACTTTCAGTGACTTCTGGGGAGTAAAAGAAAATAACAATGAAGACATTAAGTTGAAATCTGTGAGCTGTAAAAAGAAAAGTATTGAACATTAATGACACTCTGAAGCTAGAAGCCATTAAAAATTACTGTAAGACAATTTGTGCAGGGAGGAGCTGGTGCTTTCAACACCACCTGCAGCACCGTGATATTTGCCTTTTCTTCGGTCCTTATCTTTGTCCCCAGTGTTCTGCTGTTGCATCACTGTTCTTGCTCTGTCTTCTCTTGATCACTGGTTTTGTAGGGGGGAAAGAGCACGAAAAGACTGTGAAAACTATCATCTTTTTGCCAGCAGTCGGTATTTCCTGGTTCTGGGAGATTCATCCCAAGAGATTTGTCCTAGTTCTGAAAGCAGGACATTTTCACAATTTTCCATGTTTGCCAACGGTCAATAAGCAAGTGACTGATAAGTGAATACTAGAGGCTTGATAGACATGAAAACCTGGGCAGAAGGTAGGTGAATGTTACCAGCTCATCAGACTTGCCCAGGTCAAGGTAAAACAAGTGATCATCCCTTCTTTGGTCAGTATTACTCCAAGGTTTGTTGCCTAGGGGGAGCAGAAGAGGCAGGGTGTATGTGCATTTGCTGGGATGCTGCTGTCAGCTCTGGTGCAGGAGGGAAAGGAGAATGTGAGCTATGGGGACAGCACTGAGGCCAGTGCCATGATGTGCTTCTTTCCAGCCAAGGTACAGCTCCAGCTTTGACTGCAGCATTCCTTTCCAAAACTTTAAAACGTGCATAAAGTGCCATACAAAATAAGCATGATTCTCCATTCAAAACAAGGAGTGTGGCTTATGAAGTGATTTAAATAACTGTCCTTTCAGAAATGTCTGTGCAACATGACTTTGGTGATTTACCTCATAATGGCTCAAAGCCAAGAGCATAATGAAATTGTGAGCAGAAAAAATTTACTCTAGTGCTTTTTTCCCTTTTGCTATCTGCTGATTTATTGGAAATGTTTTCCTTCAAATAATTGTCTCATTAACCCACGTGCTGCCAGCATCCTGGGAAAGAAAAGATGGGCAAAACAGAGGCAGTGAATGTTGTTCTGTAAAAGAGAGGAGAGCCAACAGGCTTAAGCACAGTGGTACCATGTGTTTGCAGTTTTGGGGTGTAAGTGGGGGGTTAGTGGAGGGAAAGGTAGGTTACAGTGTCAAGCATAACTGTTACTCTACAGAGCTGCAAGTTTAAAAGCCCAACAGATAGCAAAGAAATGTTTTGCGATGGCATGTCTCGGCTCTTCTGACATGGGCTATTTAAACCCTAGACTTATATTGCAATAATAATGAGATACTCCTCCCCAGTATTGATTCTCTGCCCAGCTTGGGATTGCCTATGCATCCTTTCTCTGCAGTTCAGGAACATGGGTTTGGATCTTCATGACTAAATTCCTTAAGTGGATACATCCTGCTAGTGTATGCAGGTACTTACAGGAGTAGAGATGAGACAAAATATGGAGAAGCAGTTCCACATCAATAGGGCCTTTGTTGTGCCTTATGGCTGTTATCTCACAGAAAGCAAAGGATAGAAGAAGGAGGGGACTTCAGACCTGGCAGGGAGGCTTTGCTGTAACAGTTGCTTCCAGCTCCCAATACAAAAGCCTGGCTGCCTGCAATCCTTTTTGTGAGAGACCGAAAATATATTGCTGCTGTTGAACATTTTATTTGCACTTGCAGAATATTCATCCAAGGAGCAAAGGAAGCACCAGAGGAGTGTGATGAGGGTTGTTTTTTTCTTAGCAAGCCAGTAGGAAATAATGCCAGGATCAGACACAGTGGAAGAATTTTGACAACATGGAAATTCCTCTTTGTGCATTGCCAGCTAACTCCAGCTCTGTGCAATTCCTCTCACCTTAAATCAAGCACCACTGCGATGTCTTAATCAGTGGCTATTCAGTACAGCTTCATCATTTGAACCTTTCCATTGTAGAGGCAGACTAAGTGTGGTGGCTAAATAGCTCTTAGATCAGAGACAAATACTGGCAGAATTTCTGGATAGTGCCTTTGTTAGTTGATATGTGTAAATACATATGTGGTTTTTTTATGGGGTGGAGAAAAGGGAAAATTCATGCAAAGAGGTGTCATTGATCTGTATACATTTATAAAGAAAATAAGATTCTAACTATTAGAGTTTCTGGATTATTTTCCAAAAAAAAATATTAGGGACTAAAAGTCTAAAGTATTTTGTTAGTTTTGGTTAAGTTTATGTACTGGAATAAAAGAGTTTGAGTCTGAAATAATAGGCACATAGATGATGTTCCTTTTGAAATGGAAGTGTTCTCTGGTCTCTCAAAATGGTTCAGGTCCGCATCATGCTCTGTTGGTTTCAGAAGCTGCTTTGTCACTTTCTGTGTATACGTGCGTCTGCATTGGCAGATGGAGACTGTGTCCATGCACAGCAGTGGCAGGTTTTGTAGCTGCATCTGTTTCTCACTGTGTTGTGACTGAACAGGCATCTGCTATTTATTTCTGGTGGACATCCAAAAGGAAAGTTAAAGGATACAAAAACCAGACTAGTTTCAGGTTTTGAAAAGTAGATAGGCTAAAGACAGGATCATGGCCACTGTTCCTTGTCTCAGAAACACAGGTTTTAGGGTCCTGTGCTGCTTATATACTTCTGCTGTAAAATTATACTACATTTTTTGTGTGTTTTGACCTTTGTTATGCCCAGGCTGCAGCTCAAATAAAATTTCATGCATGTGAAGTCCCACCAATTTCATATCTTCCTGCTTCTGTGTGAAGGGTGTGTGTTCGAGAATCATAAAGATGTATGCAATGCAAGTCCCAAAACTTCAGCTGAAACCTTCACAACTAGACTTAAAGCAGTTTTCAAAGAGGCTGTGAACTTTACAAAAGGAAATCAACCATGAGACAAGAGCGGGTGATTGAAGGAAAGAATTCAGAGCATGTCTAGAATTTTCCTGGTAGGAGTCAAGGAATGATATGTAGGTAGACATGAGGGCTGGATCAGCAGTTGTAGAAGGATTAGCCAAATAAATGGTCCAGCTGCAACAGTTTTTGTAATTACAAGACTAAGGCAGATTGTGAATCGCAGCCTGACTGCCTTGGGCTGGCTAACAAAGTTAAGTCAAACCATCACTGGCTATGCAAGTTGTGTGTCTTGATGTGACTGGATTCAAAGTTTTCTATCACATCTTCAATCTCTGAAAGATGAGAATGCACAGGTGTTCTTCTCTAAAATAACAGCAAAATGCTCTTGATGCTGTCTTTGGGGCTCAGTTGTTTCAGTTTTCTGTCTTAGCACAACAGGCATGGCTGAGAAGACGTAAGGGAGGAGGAGCTCCAGGAAGAAGCAACTCAAAGAGTTCATCTTCAGTGGTGGTGGAAATCTTTCTCATGGAAAAGCAACTACATTGTTAAGGTTTGGCACAAGTGCTTTAGATGTATTTTGGAGCTGGCTATAAATTTGGGGTTACTTGGGACAAGAACAGAAGTAGCAATGCCTATACAGTTACCAGGTGATCCTTGGAAACTGGTCTCCACATACAGATAAGGGCTGTGATTAAGTTGAAAGTGTAACCACTTGCAAAGCTCACTGAGACTGGACTTACAGATCAAGATAGTCAAGGCAGGTTGAAGAGGCCCTGAGACAATGTGGAATTTGATTCCAAATAATTTTATTTTTTTTTCTTGGATAAGAGAGTGTCAGGAGAAGAATAATGATAGTTCAAAATCATGTATGTTGTGTCTCAAATTTGTGTTGGAAGGGGAATTAAAAATTTTTCTCTACAACATTGCCAATCAGAAGTGATAAATATTTGCATTCATGTATGCCCTAAAATTCTTCCTCTGAAGAAACAGGAAAGACCGAACAAGACTTTGAATTTGGTACTTGCTAAAAAAAAAAAAAAAAACAACCAACGAACCTTGGGGCTGTGTGCATATTCTTACTTAATCTTTGTTGTATTCACTGTTTCATTTGGTTTGTTGGTTTTTTTCCTGCTACTTCCACTAATGTCTGGTAGATGGCATTAGTGTATAGCAAATTTCTTAAGTCCTTTTCTTCTTGGAGGGGTTTTATTTTTCATCCATTTTACAGATAATAATGCTGTCTTATTAAGACTAAGCATTTTTTTTTCCACACTGTTCCAGTTATGTTTTGACTAAATGCTTAGATCATTCCACATACCTTTTTTCCTCCTTGTGCCATATAATTATTTCTTCTAGAGGGCATCAATCACTGAGAAAGAAAACAAATTTGATATCTTCAACCGACTCTGAATTTAGAAACTGTGTTATATTGTGCATTGTTTATACGCAGTACCATATTTTATATCCTCCAGGATTAGAAATGGGGACAGTACTCTGAAGGAAGAAAAATTTGTCACCAAAAGAGAAAAGAAGATCAGATACTCAGAGTAGTTAGTAGATGTGCATATATATGGAGGTGGAAGACATACTGGACTCCTCTGGAGACACAGCAGAAAGGAGCTCTATAAATATCTTTTATCTTTTTTATTACACATAAGCATTTTTAGCTAATTTTGTGTACTCTCAGGAATATTAATAGGACTTTCATGACACAGTGGCCATTTTGCATAGGAAAACAGGCAGTTGTTTATCGCCTCTTAGGGATTTTCTCTGTCTGGACCAGGAGATGGAAGTTTCATCCACAGGTTAAACTACGGCAATAGGGTTTATGAGTCTACCAGTAGCTTTAACTTCATCTCCCTAGGTTCTCCCTAGGTAAGATGTCTTCTGTGCTGAGATGTACATATTCATCCTTGCTTTTAGCTTCAAGAAGCAGCTAACATTTTGAGCAAACATTTTGGTTAAATGCTGGTTGAAGACATTTGGAGCAGTGGGCCACAAGATTACTACTTTTTTTCTCTTCATTCTTCCCACCATGGAAACAAGGCTTTTTATTTTCTTCATAAATAACCCGAGTTACAACAAAAATGACCAGTTCCATAATTGATTTCTTCTCAGAATAAGCCAAAACCGTAATTCTCCAAGCTTTGCATAAAGTAGCAGAAGCGAAAACTGCAATGCTAGGGAACTGGTTTATGGGCAAAGCAATAATTTTAAATAATCCTCAAGAGGTATCTGTTTATGAAGACCATTTTGCCAGATCACATAAGCTTGATAGCAAGGGACTAAAAAATAATAGAGATATCTTTGAGATTAATTTTGTGTAAAGAATATGGAGATGCAGAACATGCTAAGCACCAGGTTTTATTGAGTCTACCCAATTATGAGCAAATGATCAGCATAATTCTCTTGCATTTTCAACTACATTTTCTTGAGATTGAAGTATTTAAAATAATTATAAAGAAATGCCAGCACATAATTGTGACAGATTTTATATTTAAGGAATCCCTGGGTTTGTTATACAGAAATGCAAATAATTTAGGATAGACAGGTCTAAACTCTCTAGGCCCTAGTGCAAGAGGCATTATCATGGTACAGAGCTGCCAGACCTTACTCTCCAAGCATGGTTCCATGTGTCTGGACTGACTTTTCACACCTTCTGCTATGTCCTCCAGCTAGAGAATTTGGCTCTTATTCTAACATCTTTAAGGCTGGAAGGAGATCAAATGGGCAACCTGGCTTAGCTTGGAAAATAGATAAAAAGATGGAGAAAGCATATGGCTGATGTGCTTCTGATGCTCCTTTAAAGAAGTCATCGAAGCAGGTTTTTATTGAAGTATTTTATTCATGGGTTACTCCAGTTATCTGTGGATAGAATTGTATGTGATTTGAGTTATATCAAGTGCTCACATAAGCATCTATTACAGAAAGTACTTAAAACACAAAGTTCTTGCATGGTGGCTGCTGGGTCCATCCACTGACCCAGGAGCCTCCACTAACACCTCCAGCAGCACAGTGCAGTTGTGGATCCCAACCAGAGCTGTGCCGGTATTGCACAGACTGATGTGGTCATCTGTTCCTTGGCCAGAGTCAAGGATTACTCAACCTTTGTAAAACTGGTGTGGCAAATGCCTTTTCCCCAGTGCTGAAGCAAGTTCAGCATTCACTGCACCACCAAAGAATTGATGGGGACTGCTGTTGGCCCAGTGACAATCTCTCATCATAAAGTGCTTAGAAATCTTTTACTGAGATGTGTAAGTCTAAAGCATCACTCAAAGATTTGCTGCTTACTCCACTGCAGTGAATGAAGAGATGCCACACATGTATGCTGGTAGACAACATTTTTTTTTAATAGCTTCTAAAACGTGTTGCTTTAGAGAGCATGTGTCTGAGAGATGTCTCAGTGCTTACAAGCATTCCTTGTTGCAAAATACACAGCCAGCTTGAGTATAAAGCAGAGGAAAGTGTGGGGGTGTATTTCTGTCCTTTTGCCTGCAATAACCTGTAACTTTGAGCATAAAGGTGTCACTTCTCTTAGGAAGGCAGCAGCGGGGCTTTCTGAAACCTATCAAAGAAAGATTGACTAATTTCACATGGGGATCACCATCTGTCTGAAATGTGTGCCGACCTGCTGTAGCACAACAATATTTACCTGGTTTCCAAGGGTAGCAGATGGAAGTGCCCTTGCTGGAGTTTTTCTGAATATCCCTGGTTTGTTATTTCCCCTCTCGTTCCCATTCCATCTTTATGGTGTTCTTCTCCTATTATTTGCAGGCGGGTTGTCTTACAGCTGTTATTGCACTTTTCCTTGGCCCCTGTCGTATCTTACACAGTTACTGAAATAGTGCTGATTGTGGACTGCTATCCGGTATAAAAATAGCAAGTTGTTGTAATGTAGAGCATTAAAATTCATAGACTGTAGCTGGGCTGTTTCTGGCTCTTTCTGGACAGGCCCGTTAACCTTTGAGAGATTTGCCATAGAGTTCCAGCTGCAGAATAATAAAAAGAGGTAAGTGAAAAGGAGCCCTAATTAAAAGGAGAAAGTTTCTGTTGGGGTGATAAACCCATAAAACTCTAGGACTGTTCCAGACCATGCGCCCAACAGCAGCCCCTGCAAACACATGCATTCCTCTCCTTCACCCCCCCACCCCTTTGAAGTTTAACTACCTGGGTGATTTAGGTTAAACGAAATGCACTGGGTTTGCTGTGGCATTGCAAGGAGATCGGTTTTATCTCTGTGTGGCTGTAGGGATGGAGACTTCTGTAACACCATACAAAGTTGTTCCCAATTTTTCTGTGATGATGATAAATAGCTGAAGGGGCTTTGCTCGGCAGTACTAATGCAAATGGAGCACTGTGCTGCTTCATGCAAGGGGGTGGATGCTTATTTGCTAGAGCAGCATGTTGAGAAACACTTAACTTCTGGCCTTCTCAGATAGGAGCTGTTGCTGCAGAATTCACATCTAACCCCACTGTAACAATATGTTACATGTTACTTAAATATCACTCTACTTAAATATACATATACATTTCCACACACAACTGAGAGTAAATGCTCTGTGTTGATTTCTCTGGTGCTGATCTTATGTAAGGCAAGGGCTTAGAAAAGCAGTAAGACTTTTATTAGGTCATCTTTGCATTTGGAAACAGGTTTTGTGGAAAAGGGGATTTAATTTTTCACTTTGCATATTTCCTGCTGTAGTGGAGGGAGAGTTTGCTCCATCTTGAGTATGCTCCTGATCTGTAGAGACTGAGAAGGCAGGACATGTCTGAAAGATGAGAATAAGCCACATGAGCACTTGGAAAAAAGGCATTATCAAATAAGCTTCTGTTAATTAACAGTTAGTGATTTCACAGAGTTAAACTATAACTGCAAATATATCTCTGAGGGATAACATGAAAACTGTGGTACTCATTGAGAAGTATCAACATAAACTTTTGTCATCATTTTGGGAGCAAAGTGGACAGGTAAAGTCCCTCACATTTTAGAAGGCACCAGCTCTCTTACCTTCCTGACAGTTACTTTGCCCCAAAAAAATAAGTCTGGATGAAAGGCAGAAGGCATCTCTCTCGCCTTTTCTCTCCTTGCCCTCACTCCCTTTGTGATTCTTATTGGATAATACCAGGAAATCTAGAAGAAGGGTATTTTTAGCCTGAGACAATGGAGAATTTAAGGCAGAAATTATATTAAAATTAATGACAGGAGTGATGGAATTTCACTCCAAGACGTATGAATGGGACAATGTTTTCCCTGTGTCCCACTAATGAAAAAAGATCCTGTTGCTGCCAAACTGAAGGGTATATTCACTTGCTTAGAGAAAGAGTTTCAGAGTGAGCCACTCATTTCTCTACCATGTAGAAACAAACACCACAAGAGGAACACCATTCTGTTCCTCCACCTCTGCAGTAAAGATTTCTGCAGTATAGTGCTGGTGGAAGCTGCTGGGGTCACAAGTAATCCAAGACAGAAATTATAAGTTTATAGGATAAAAAGATGGTGCCAATAACCTAATTGTATTTGACTCTCCATTCTGCAGAGAAAGGGAAAGGACATTTGTTTCTCTCTTCCATGCTCTTATGGGACCAAACATTTTTTCAGTCATCCTTAGCATGAGTCTCTGTCTCATACAGAGATTTGGAAGCAGCAACAGCAGCTCTCTCTGACACTGTAGTGAGGGCTAAACCTTACCAGCTGCTGGATTAGATAAATATTTGGAAGGGGACAGCAGACCAAGTGCAAATGGTCTCATCACCGTTTTTGGGCATAGCAGCCCATATGGATGCTGTTGAACACATAGGAAAACCCCCTAGCCCAGGTTCCAAGAACCTGGTTAGGTATGGGAAAGCTCAAGGAATCTTCTTAGAAATTGAGAGGTAATAGCTACAGCAATAAAGGGATTTCCCAGTTAAGTGGCTTTTTACCCTTTGCGACATCCTGCCAATAACTGAATCAGAGATGCTGAGATTGAGAGGCTCTTGGGTATACCTCTGTAGATAAATCTAAGTCTGGAATTTTTGCACAGTGGCCTTTTCATGGTCCTTGGAATAAATATCCTCACAGATATGCCTCTACCATATTGAGTTCTCTGGCAAAGGTCAGATGTGATTACTGACATACAAACATTTATTTCTCAGGCCATTTCATCTTTTTTCTTCCCTCCAGCTCACACATTCTACATAATTTCAATGTAGCTTAATGGTCCTATCAATTTCCTTCTTTAAACCTTCCCCCTCATTCTCTGGCAAAACTCAAAATACATGAGTATATGTGCATGTGTGCATTTATTTATATATAAGCCTAATCATTCTTTACTCTGCTACATCTCCAAGTATCTGCATATGGTCATGAGCCGCTTTATGAACAGTATGTAACTTACTACCTCTTGCAGAATATAAGCAAAGAGAAAGAGTTTTCAAAATTTGGCCAAAGATTGCTCATCATTTTGATTACCAGAACTGCTGTCTCCTTGCTTCTTGTTCTAGAGTGGATGTTGTACGTCAGGTTTTAGAAACATAATAGTTTGGGTTGGGAGGGACCTTTAAAGCTCATCTAGTCCAACCACCCTGAAGTGAACAGGAGCAGCTTCAACTAGATCAGGTTGCTCAGAGTCCCATCCAACCTGAACTGGAATGTTTCCAGGGATATCACCTCTCTGGGACATTGACCACCTCTCTGGGCAACTTGGGCAAGTATTTCACCACCATCAGTGTAAAAAATTTTCTCCCCTTATCTAGCCTGATCTAGATATATCTAGTTTTATATCTATTTTTATATCTGGTTTTAGCCTGATGTTGAATGGCTAATGCTATCATGGGAAGAGGAGAGCAAGAGTTCTCCTCTGGTTCAGATATTATGTATGAAGGTCACTGCTGTTCATCTCAGGAGGCTCCCAGGTTCATGCAAAAGTCTTAGTGTCCAGAATGACATGCCACACACAGCTCATTAAAACAGATGGCAGTGTCCTGGGCTTATGGACTGACAGGCTGCCTTGTTAGTGTTCTGCAAGAGTCCTGCTAATTGCTTTGTGAAAGTACAGATATGCTGCCTATGAAAATTGTTCTGTAGAGCCAAATATGGGTGCGTCAGGCAGTGTTAAACCTTCTGATATAGTAGGGTATCTAAGTGTAAGAACAAGCAGAGCTTCATTCTCAACAGAGCAAAAATAACCAGGAGTGCAAGGGAAAGGCTGTGATGAGCACAGACTGCTGAACAGCTCTAGCTCTGCCTGACCAGAAATGATGCTCTGCATTAAATGTAAGCAGCAGAGCATATCCTACTCCAAAAATCCCCACCACAATAGACCTAGAAGAGAAATTGAAACTTTTCCTCCAGGTGATGATTATTGCAGGCTGAGGTGAACATTTGTCTGCATTGGGGCATATCTTTAAGCGAAGCTTAGAGAGCAGGTCTGTGCCTCGAAACTGATTTCTGCAAGAACGAAGGATGAGGCTGCTCAGATAAGAGTAACAAATTTGGATACTGTTAAGACTTTAATAGAAGAACAATTATTGGTCTGGCCAACTGAATATTTGCTCCTATATCTGTAGTGAATTAAACTTAACAGTTATTTTTTCTTTCTTGCATTTCTTATGCCAGAGGGGTAGAAGCCAGGGAAGTGGCACCCTGTGGGGTGACACCCATCCTGCTACCTTGTCATGCTGCAAATGAAGAGGCTCTGATGTTTATAAATGAAGACCTTTCCAATTATTGATAAATAACTTCTGGATGGGGAGTATGACACATGCTGTCTGGAATAACAGGGCTCTGTAATAGTAATATTGCTTTGAAATTACAGCCCACGTAGTTTGAGAATGATTCAGGATAATTACATTAATGTTGCTGGAGAAATGAAAAGGAACACTTTCCATTTTACCTATTAACAAGCTCTATTGGCCTTAAATTATTACTGAGAAGAGGCTGCAAATGGCTGAAATCATCAGAATAATTACAAAGCAGTGGTTGGGGCCAGGGGAAGGCCTGGATGAGGTCTTGGCTGTGGCTCTTTGGCCAACAGGTAAACACTGCTGCAGCTTTTGTGGAAAAAGGAGCATGGCACAGAGCATTCTGATCAGGGGCACTGCAGTCTGCAGATGGGCTCAGGAAGTCTGTGATTCTTGGACCTGAAGCAGAAAATAGCCATTAGAAGTAGATTGCTCTCAGAGCAGGTGTTACACATCATCGTGTGCAATGTTAAGCATGAGCCTGCTGTTGTTCTGAAACACTGGGTACTTGAATTTCCATCCTCCCTTTTCTACAGCTCTCCTGAGCCTGTGCAGTGGAAGATCTCTGGCTTTGGAAATGACTTTTTGTCACTTTGATCCTTGTCTCTTAGCAGCAGCATTAATGTGGATGTTTCCGAACTCCAGACCCTGAGCACCAGCTCTCCAAGTCTGGCCTCTCACATATAAGCTGTCTTTCACCTGAACTCATGTTCTGTTTTCAGCCTTGAGCAAGTGACACCAACTGCCCTGAGCTCACATTCCCCATCTCACCTGTAAAATTACTATGAAACTGTGATTTTATTTTTTTTTTTATTGTGTTTCCCTTGGTTTGTGTACACTATTGTACTGTTGCCTAACTCCTCTACTTTTGGTTGGCTCCTCGGAACTTAATAACTCAGTGTTGTATGAAGCCAGGTCTCCACTTCAGGGTCATCTCTGCCATTACTGGAGTTTCTTATCTGTATAAAATTCAGAGCATCCTTGAATGGCTGTCTGTGAGAGCAGGACCACAGTGGTGTGTTAGCTCTGCCCCTCTTCATCTTTAGTTTCCAAGAATTAGAAGATCTTGCATCTCCTAACGAGTCCTATGTTTATAGTTTCTTACTAAAATGTAGCTGTATTTATCTCCTCTGAAGAAACTAGAGCAGTGGGTGAGGACGTAGGTGCTGCAGGTCTGGCTGCTTCCAGCGCATGGTTGCTTGCACATTCAGTTTCTCTCCAGACACAGTCACTACAGGCTCCTTACAGCCAAACACACATGACTGCTTTTTCATTTTCTCCTGTTTCCTTTTCACTTGTCCAACAAGCCCATCTCAGCCCTGTGTGTGATTACTCGATGACCTGTGTGCCTTCATTCATTCACAGCTGCAGTGCTTAAATAGGATTTTACTCCCTACCATCAGATCAGACTTTTCCTTCCTGCATGCACTCACATATAGGCGGATGAGTTTTCTCCCTCCAGTGAAGCATTCCACTCATATAACTACTGCCATTAGCTAAACAAATTTGGGAAACCCACTTCTCTCCCCTTCTCATTACATTGCACTCTATCCTCTCTGGATACTCAGGGCTGGGCAAGTCCACCAGGAATGCCATTAGCTGCCTTGCTAAGGCTTCCAAGCTATTCCTGAGCTAAAATAGTTAACTTTCTAATCCATCAGCTACCTTAATACTGCATTAAAGGAGATGAAGAAATGAGTCTTGGCTTCTCCCTTTACACACAGATACATGAGAGATCTGTTACAAGAGTCCAAGGCTGAGGGTGATTTAAAATAATAATAATTAGGGAGATGATTTGTTTCAGTTGAGAGTTTAAAAAATATCTTCATATTTATATTTATTCTGATGTGATAGTTCAAGAGACTTACTGGATTAAAAGAAAGCCATTTGGAGAGAAAGATGGAATAATTATCTCATTCAGATATTTAAATTTTCATTTTGACTTCTCTCCAGGTGCACATACATCTGCATTTACTTGCTGATTCTTTCTGCATATTTGTTTTGCATTGATTTTCTTAGGAAAATTTTGGGAATGTTTGAGCAAGTCCCTGGAAATCTGCAAGGCATGAAAATCCTGAGTTTCATTTTGTATGCAAATAGGTATTATCAGTTAAACAGAATTAGTTTTGAACATTTTTAACAGTGAATACTAATTAATTTTCTGATGCTTCTAGAAAATGTTGTATGCCCAAATGCAGGACAAGTATAAACGGTGGAGAAGGAACTTCCCTTCCTACCTGTATTTCCTGGTGTAGAAATTCATGGATCCAGGCAGAGTGGATCTCCTGTGCAAAATGGAAGTTCCTACAGGTTGCAGTCTCCAGCTGCAAAGATACTAGAGCTTTGAGGAAGAAATTTTTTTTATCTTCCCAAAGAACTGTAGTAGTCATTGGGGTTTTTTTTTTAATCCTCATAACCCTACCGGTACTGAGAAATAATAGCAGTTACACAGATAGTTACGTCAACACCAGTGTTTTACACTTGCAAGTTTCATATATTTTTGGTAGCACTGGCACTAATACAAATGATAGCTCAATAAGAGAAAAATGGAACCGTCCCTGAGCCACAGTTCTGATGCTCAAAGCATCTTTAAACCCTGTACCCAAATGAGAAAGTGATAAAAACAACCTAGTCAAAGTGGCTTAGCTTGAAGGAGCATTTTATGTGTTACTTGATGACAAAACAGTTAGGCATTAATGCAGTTTACAGTAAGACACCCTTAGGTTATCAGTGAGGTTGGTGTGATGCCTGACAGATTTAATGTAAATATTTATAGACTTGGCCTACTAATTATGCCAGTGGAAAAAATGCAATATTAATGCTGTCACCTCTCCATGTCTCTACCTGCCAGCATGCTGCTAGCTCGCATAAATATTCTGAAAATAGAAAGTATGGCACATAAACAGAAGCGATCATTTACATTTTTAATAAGAGATTAAATTACCTCCAGCAGTAGTTTCCAGTCTGTGGTCTGCAGATGTATGGGGGGCCTGCGGACTATACCCAAGAGAACTGTGAAAAATTACAGAAAAAGCGTTTTGTGTAGGGCACATAGAAATCTCTCTTTCTGAAATTATTACAGGGGTATGCACCTCCTTTGGCAAATATTTAGGGGTCCACACTGAGAAAAATTTAAAAAACCCCTGAGTTACCATATTTGTATAAAGAACCAAATAATTTCAAAGTACCATACTGCCACAAGGTAAATGATTTGACTTTTGGTCCTGCCAGAGCCAGGCTGTCTTAAGAAGTCCTGGACCACAAAGCACTGAAGCATGTGCTTAACACAAAACACACATTGATCTGCTGAAGTTACTGCCTATCACCATATGTAACTGGTTTGCTGAAAAAATACCACGGGGAAATTTAAGACAGAAGGCAAGGACCACTATCGTCTTGCTGATGCCTGATTGTCTTGAAAAGTCTAATTATGTGAATCTGCAGTTCATATTTTTCTGTTTCAGTTTATTTATACTAAGAGACTCCAAAGCTTTTAGGACTGTTGGTTTCAGCTGTTACTGGTTGCTAACACAAAAAGTATTATCATTGCCATTGCATTCAGATTAGGAGCATTAGCTGCATTGATAGTTCGCCTTATTTTGTGATCCAAAAGTCTGTGGTTTCTATTCTGGCACAGACTGACTCCTTGCAAGCTGTGCAAATCTGAAATGCTATCACCACTGGTTGTGTGGGGCTTGTGTGCATGCCTTTCGTTTGGCTTAAGGTCTCAAACTAAGGTAGAATGAGAATGTGGTTTCTTATTATCTTGTCTCCCACAAAATAGCATCATATTCCTCAAACATCCTCACCGAAGTTGGTGCAGTTGGGTGCTGGTACAGGTTATTAGTATCTGGCCTGTGTCTGTTGCCAGGGTGTGTGGGCAATATTGCTGACCAACATCTGGCTTTTTTGCAGGAGTTAAGAAAAGCGCATTTTGGTAGCAGGTCAGGGTGCAGACTAAAGCTTTGCACACTGTTACCACAACAGTTCTCAAAACAGGCTAGATGGATGAAGTACTGCAGATTTTCCATACGGGCAACCCCTGTGGGCTTTGTAAGGTCTCATTGCTGGTGCATGAAAGGCAAATCTCACCTTCCTGTGGATAAATGAGTCCTTGTGTGGACCCAATCTATAGTCCATGGAAGGCAACAGGCTTCCTACTGCCAACTGCCTTCAGTGAGCTCCGGACCAGACCATACGTAAGGCTCTCAATTATTTCCAGTCCCCAGCTGCATTTGTCTCTTGTAAACACTTCATCTGGCTGCTGCACCTCTGTAAATCACAGAGCAGAATAACCCAACAGAAGTGGAGTGTATGGTTTTGAAAAGGAATATTAAAAGGGAAAAATACAACTCTCTCTCTTTAAACTGTCTCTTTTCTATATTGTTACCTTGACAACTCTGCTGCTGTGTTTCATCTTTGGTGGGACTTAGCCGTGGTGCTATAAGGGGGACATCCATGTGTGTTTCCACATCTACTCTGGCTCCACTTCACAGGCACATGCCAGGTGCAGGGCATCTTGAGCTGCGGAGCCCACATTTACTGCCTTGACCCATGGTGCTGCCTGGAAATGATTACAGATATTAAGAACTGGGATCCATTCTGACTAAAGGTATAGCATTATATCTTCTATTTCTTTTCCTTAAGCCAACGCCAGAGCAATGTTAATGCTTTTTAAAAGGAAATGCAAGGTTCTTAGAATACTTTTTAAGGGTTAGGACAGCTGAAAAGCAGAGAGGGTTGAAAGTACTCAAAAATAGTTGCATTATTTTTAGTATAAGCAGATACAGGAGTATGTGTCAAGATTAGGATACAATCCTGATGTGCTGAACTGAGTCTGGAGATGCTAAAAATATTCTTTCTTTTCTTACAATTTTCAGAAGAGACAGAGGCAAAGGTAAGAGGAGAGTAGTGGTGAACTGAAATTTTAATTCCTGTGCTTCCTTGCTTTTTGGGGTTTGGCAAAGCTGTCTGTTAACCTGAGCACCCATGACCTGATGATATTAGCAAAACGTACGAGGCAGGGCAAGGTGTTATTTGTGAGAATGGGATCCCTCCCTCTCTCTTTTTCCTCTTCCCCAAGAAAATCTCCAACGTAATCCTTTTATTCTTTCTAACTGAAATGGCTAGCTTTATAGCTACACAGGCAAGCCATGCAGGCTCTGAAGCTGAGTGCAGATGGGGGTATCTGTGTCTGAATGTGTGTGCAGAGAAGGGGGCTTTTAATGCAAAACACATGTGTTTTCAATTGCTATCTGGAGCCAGCCCAGTAGCTGTAACTTGGCCTGACAAAGCCTTATTGAAGTACAGACAGTGTGGTTTCAAAGCAGTTAGAAAAAGAACGGGAATGCTGTTCAGGAAATTCTTCAGGCATGGGCAGGGACTTGGCTGCAGTTCTGCTGTTGGAAAATCTGACAAGGGCAGCTCATGAGCACAGGCTGGGCCTCATGCTGCTCTGAAAGCTGTGCTGCATCTCACCCCCAGCCTCCAGCACCCCTCCGGGTTTTCATCTTCCCGCCGAGGGAGAGGTAAGAGCTGCGTTGCTCCTTCCCGCTGCGATTTGCCATTCTTTTGTGCTTGTGCAAAGAGGCTTCTTGCTTTCAGACTGTTGTTTAGAGAAGAGTCGAGACTGAGAAGTTGTGGCATATTTGTGAGGGGATGGGAGTAGTTTGAGGCTGGGTGGTGGTTTTTGGCTAACTTTGCTTCGATAGTAAGTCTGCAGGCAAAGCAACTCCTGTGCTGCATCTCTGGCTGCATGAATGCTGTTACCAAATAATTCCCAACTTTTTCATTTGGGGGAATAAGTATGTGTATAACCTGAAGCCACTGAAACGTTGGCTCTGTACCGCTTACAGATTTTAATGAAAAATGCAATTCAGTCACGATAAATACATTTATCTGTACACTGTATTATAGTTGCTTAATGAGTTGAAAGCATGTTTGTCTGGGGGGTTATTTGGCAACTCCTGGTACAGCTAGCTTGTGAAGAGAGGCATTAACTCAGTAATAATCATTGCCTTGTGATTTCTTTGCATATCTTTTCCTGTATTTTATAAAGCATGAGATAACTGCAACAGACGTCATGGTCAGAAACCACATAGAGCAGATTAGAAGGAAAAACATTAACTTATGGACTATTCTATCTGCACCTTCACTTCTGATTTGTGTTTCTTTCCCCAAATAACTTAACTGTTTATGATAAAAAGCATGCTCTTTGGGAACCTGCCAGATATAGGCAATGATCTCTCATCTTTTAGTTGTAGCATTAAAGCGTCTCTTGCCTTTGTGGAGATACCAGCACCTTATATGGCAGGCTTGTGTTTGGGAGTTAGGGTATGGTGCATTCATCAGCCGGATGGAGGTGTCAGGAGGAGGCCGTCTCGTGTAGCTTCAGAAACTTCCTTGCCTCTGCCAGTGCTTGGATTTTCATAGTGATGTTGTTTGATGTGTTGAAAATGCTATATAGCTGTGTTTTATGGTGGTGGTGTTTTGTTTGTTTGTTTTCTTTCAATAAGAGTGAACTAAGGATATTAAATTTTACAGTGGGACAGCACTAAGCATGGTGGCTAGTTTGTGGGAGTAGACCCACGGTTTGCTTTGCCTGCTTCCAGCAAGACTGAACATGTAGGGCTCAAATAGTCAGTTGCCTTGGTAATCCAAGAAATTCAGTGTCAAGATGAGGTTTGCCACCAAAGCGCATCAGATCTACTACGTTACCAGGACAGAGCTTGCTCCCAGTAATGGTGATGAAGCATGTATGCAGGCAACTCCAAAGGATAGCGGCAGGCTCAGGCAGACAGCAAACCCTACCTGGAAAAAATGGGATTCAGTGGATTTGGATCTTTAACGGGAATATTGTTTGGTCTTAATACAAACAGATTCTATGTGATGGAAGGGAAAAAAAGAAAGGGGTTGGGGGACATGTCCTTGCCATTGTAATTTTTTTTTTTTTTTTTTCTTGTGAAAGTGATAGTCAGCTGAAATGGGTTGGTTTGGGCCAAGTGAGGACTTGGCTGGTTTGGGGTGCAGGAATGATGTACTATAGCTGCCTGGAGACTGATGGGTGCAAACAGAATGAGAGGAAGGAGAAAGATGAGGTGTGCAAGATGGAGGTATATCATGAAAATGAAGAGGTTTGATGAGCTCAAAGATTGCTTGGCAGAAAATATGCCTGTGGTGAAAATGCTGTCTTAAATGAAGGTCTCAATATGATCTGAACTGGTTGAGCCGTTGCAGGCTGCCATCTTACCCTGGTTACTTGTAGCTCTGTTGCTTTTCTCAGCAGCTGTTAATTTATGTATCCAGTCAGCCTATTATCTTCTTCACTGCTAGTGAGAAGCTTATTTTTTAAAGAAATAAAAATTCAAGTTCTTGCCTCTGATCATGCAGCATCTCAACTCCCAAATCTGGTCATCGCATTGAAGAGTCAGAGAGACAAAGATACAGGAATACATCTGGCTTAGCAAAAAGCAGCTGGGGCTGTGCTGCTATACCTGGCTTTAGGGGTGTTCCTGCCCCACAACTGTGTGAGATGAGCAGTGAAGATGTTTCCCAGATAAGCTGTTTGCTGTACCTGCTCTTGATGAGACCGCACTAGAGTCAGCGGTGTAGGTGTGAGTCCAGGCAGGGAAGGGAGGCTTTTAGCAATGTCTTGGGCTGGATTTGATTGAGGAAGGTGGTTGTTTCCTCCCTAACACTGGAAGCTGAGCCTCCCCCTGCCAGAGGTGACCTTTCTGCAGCTCCACCCAGGTCAAGTATTCAAGCTTTGTTTTGTATCCAAAAGAACCAAAGAGTGTGTGCATGTGTGAACAGAATCTTATGCATCTAAAGTGAAATCGGAGGGTCTTGATCTTGGAATCCTACAGGTAAGAGAGTTGTTTGTGCACCTTTGTGCACTTTATTATGTATATTACTTCTCCCGGTCCTGCCCAAGAGCAAACTAGAAAGCAAGTATTTCTGTGCAAGCAAACAAATAGATAAGCCCAGTAAGCACATCAAGTGGAGGGAAGATGGTGGAGGGAAGATGCAGCAGAACAAGTTTTAAATTGCAAGAGAAGGATCACTACAGAGAATGTGCTCTGGATACTGGCAGATGCTCAAGCCCACAGTTCTCAATTTGTGCCATGTGGGTTGGGTTCCAGCAGTAAAAAATCCATATTACGCTCCTGCTTTGCACATTTTTACGTGCCATATCCCTTTTCTTCGTACTGTGGGATGAGAGTGTGTTGGGGCAAGAGTCTGCAAAGTATCACCTTCTGTAGCTTGCTTTCTGATTCGAGCTCAGTTGATTACATCCCTTTTGCTGTTCCCACAGCCCCCTGCAGTCACACCTGCTGCTGGCTATTTTAGTGTAGTTCTTATATTGGTTCATCCTGCATTGAGATGATCCAGTGGGAAAGAGCATTTATAAACTTGGCACAGATGGACATAGGCTTATGGTTGCTTCACATCATCCGAGTGGTGCAAAGGAACCAGGGTGCGAATGCAGTAAAGCCGGTATGATGTTTGCATGCAGTGTGAATATATCACTATAACTTGTGGGGCATTTTGTGAAAGACATTCTTTGTTGACTAGCTCCTTACATAAGACAGCTCAATGCAGAAACTTCTTCCTTGTTATCTTTCCTTTTAATTTTCTCCTTAATTCTGAACAAAAAATCCCCAACCAAACAAATAAAAAAAAAACCACAACAACAACAAAAAAAAGACAAAATAATAACCAAGAAAAAAAGTCTAAAAGTTATAAGAAGCACTCATAAATAAGAAAACAGACATGTTTCTCCTCTTCTCAGAGAAGCAGTAGTAACATCACATTGCTTACAGACTCTTGCAGCATCGTAATAAAATACCACTTTTTGTTAATGAGATGCTCTTCAGAAATGGCTCTGCCTGCTACTTTGGTTTGTTCTGGCAAACTCTGATATGTTTAGAGTTTTATTGTAAGTGCTTCTTGAATCCAGAGCAGTGACAGAGCAAAAGTCCCATGTTCAGCTTTCCTTTCAGTCCATCTGCTGAAAGATACTGGTTTATAAACTGAGACTTTTGCAGTGTGCCCATATTCTCAAGCACATTTATTGTCAAAATGCTGGGGAAATTACCTGAGTTCTCAAGATGTTAGAGGTAATGGTTAGCCTGGAGCATTGAGGTATCTGGATTAGAGATGTTTTACTAGGAAATGAATCTTCAAGGTCTCCCCAGCTGCCTGTGCTGAGTGAGTCCAAATTCCTTGAGATAGAAAAAGTGGGGATAGGAAAAGAGGTATTTTGTTGTGAACCAGGCAGAGTGTGTAGCAATGGGCTGTGCAGGCCAAGAAAAGTTTGTTGGTGTGCTTCTGTATGCTGGAATCAGGCTAGATATTTGAAGAACCCTGCATGTGATGGAGCCCACTGATAACAACTAGTCAGAAAGGAAGAAAACATTACTTAGGATGTTTTCTTCCACTTTGTGTCTCTAGTCATGTATAACATTGCAGTGATACCCAAGAAGTGGGCACTGAGCAATGGTGGTCTTCCCAACTCATGAAAGACCATCTTCCCTTGTGGAGGGATGATGACAGAAGCAGAAGGACAAGCAGAGAGGGAAGATTTCAGCTTTGGGGACATTGGTGGCAGTGACAGAGGCCACACTGGCACAGCCCTCAGAGTGGAAGAGCCAAAGTTCATGGCTTAGATGCTGCTGGAGAAAAGTGCTGTGAGATTTAACTACCCCAGCAAGTATTTAATCCTTTGGGCTGTTCCCCAGTGCTCAGCCCTTGCTGATCAAGCTGCAAATGAGAAGTCATTTTCCAGAGTCTGATGCTTTTATGGAGACCTGGGTTGTGGTCTGGTCCTTGTGCAGGGCCATAAATCAATTTTGAGTTATGAGACTGTTGGATTGATGGGCCTGGTGGGGTCAAGCTTGAGAGAGAGTTTTGTGGGGACTGGAGAGGCAAAAAGTCCTGTTGATATATGGCTCAAAACACTCTTCATGCCAAATTTTGTTCTCTGTCATGCTCCAGAAATGTCTGTTCTTTTGAAAATAGTGGATATCGTGCACTTAAGACAGAGAAATTAAAGAGGACAAATCTGCAGAGCATTTACAGCTAGTGAATACAACTACATGGCCTTCTAGTGATATGACAGAGGGCACTTCTGGCGGTTTTTTTAGGGTTGGCTTTTTTTTTCCTCATTTCAGACCAAAAGAATGTTTTCTGCTATTTTGGGGGGGGGGGGCGGAACCTAACAAAAACAAACAAACAAAACCACAACTAAAACAACAAAACAAAAACACACACAAAAAACAACCACACAAAACCACCACCATCACCAAAAACAACAGCAACAACACCAGCAACAACAACAAAACCACCAACAAAAACAACAACAACAGACAAAGAGAAGATGTTGGAGGTCCTGACACAAAGAGAAGGCAGATGTGGGAGATGTAGATCTAAGGCTTTTGCTCTGTGCTGTAGTGATCAGTTCTGATGAGCTCTAGGGCATTTTCAGCAGTAAATTTCAAGTGGACTCATCAGGGAGAAGCCACCTTCTCAGGTTGCATCCCTTTCCAGCTTAAAATTGTTCTATTACTAAATATACATCATTTAAGCACTGATCAAAGAAACCCCTGAAGCACAGAAACATTATTGATTCCTTGTTATGCCTTACCCTGTTCATAGCCCCCTTTGAGCCTACAAAGCCAGTATGGCCAGGCTATGTTAGAACTCCAGTGTTTGCAAGAGAAAGGTGTTTATCCATCCTATGCATATAAAACACTTCTGCCTGATGAATCGTTCATCTGGGTTGTGCACCCTAAGTGAGAAGCTTCCTGCCAGGGCAGGAGGACGTGGCGAAAGGGAGAGAGAAATGCAAGAAAGGTTTGCCATAACTGGTGGGGTCTGATGGGACTTCTGGAAGCTCAATGCCTGTTCAGATTTGTGATGCCCTTCAGCTGAGTGTGGTTTCAGCTTTATTGAAGGAACGTGCTAAAGCTGCTTTGCCAGAGGTACTCAGTGAATGGCCTGTGCAAGTGAGATGACGTGGTCATGTGACTCTTCCAGTGATCTTACTAAAACATAAATCTTGTTGTGAAAGCACACTCTAATGAATGCTTAAGTGAAAGGATGAATAGCTTTTCTAAATAGACTGGATTTTATATCAGGCCCTTATTGCAGTGTTCATATATAAGGACTCTGTGTGTAGTTCCTGTGCAAAAACTTATTATCCACTATTTTTTTTTTTCCAGCAGCAAGAATTCCTTAGAGAATTACCTGGGTTCCAGGCTATACTTTTGTAGTCATGGTAATGTTGTTTGTGGCTAAGCTGCATAGATTTGACATGCTGCATTTTTTCCGTTGTAAATGTACTGTACATGTGCTGATGGTGGTCCAGTGCTGTGCATGGGTGCCTTGAAGTCCTTTCATGTTAAGCAGACACTTTCATATTTGAATTTTGGAAAGCGTGTTTCTCTTTCCAATTTCTATATTTGTATCAGTATTATCTTTTCACCACTATTATGAAATGACATGGTTATTCCTAATATTTTCCTGAAGAAGAAGAAAACAAATCCTATTAAGCACCTAGCAGCCTTTCCCCTTAGCTCAGTAATTGAAAGGGGGGGTACCTTGTAAATGCAACCACAAGATGTCCTTTCACAACAATACTGTTTTTACTGGTGCCTTAGTTCTTTTTAATGCTTGCATTAGGAGAAGTTGCTAAAATGTAAATTATGACTGGTATAATTTCCCTTCCCACGCAGAGCAGATAATTGATGGTGGATATACCTGGTTCCTTGTGAAGTTGCCTTGCAAGCCACCGCCTTTTACTTGTTTGGTTAACACACCTCAGCAGTTTCTGTCCATCATTCTGTCTTCTCTTCCTTGAGAAGTACAGACACGAGCATTTTCTTTTGATACGTTTCAGGGGGGAAATGCTAGTATATAACTTTAAATGTATCTGTGTGAGAGTTTGTACAGAAAGAACATGCTATCTATGATTCCCATGTTATTTTCTTGTTATAAATTTATGCCATATTACTAAGTCATACTCATTGTATGTGTTGTAGTTCTTTAGCTGTTCTCTCCCTGTTAGGGCAATTGTGAGCTAAATATTTTATCAGAACCAGAGAAATTCTCAAAAATCAGGCTGCTGTGTGGATGCAATTTGCTCTTTCTGGTTATGGTCTGTTCTTATAAATTCTTTTGATGTCTGCAAAGTCTTGCCCCAGCTGGATATGCTATTTTCTCCATCCTAGAGAGTAAAGAAATAAACAACAAAACAAAACAAACAAAAAAAAAAGGGAGAGTGAGCAAGAAAGAGAGGGCGAGTAAACAAGTTTTGCAATACAGGGATATTTTGAGTTGGGAAATTTATGTTGTTTCGTATTGGTCAAACCTTTTCTATGTGATTTGAAAGGGTTAGCAATATAATTTATTCATTTTCTCCAAGGGAGAGGCTGTATTTATTATGTGCTCTCCAGGATCCCCTGTTAAAATATTAGGCAATAAAATCCTTGACTGTACAGTAGTTGTGGTTATAATTTCCCCCAGGTAGTGGAAACTCTGTAATATATTGTTGTTTAAGTTTTCCCTTTGCAGAAATCAAAGTGGTTGTAGCAGTGTAAAAAGGCCTGTTTTTCTCCAAGTGTATGTGTTTGTTGGTGACCCAGCTCCTCTCTCAGGAGAGTTCTGTGCTGCAAAGCCCTCCACAGTTGCTGACTTGGCATTTGTGAGAAAAAATGCAGTGCAGACCAAGCTGGGTCTGTTGTGTCCAACTTGCTCCACTCGCCTTTGGTAAAAGCTGCAGGTCTGCCTGGGCTTCCTGTGGTTTTGCAGTACAGAGATAGACAGCCCAGCTAGTCTGGACAGCAGAAGTGATTTATGGTGAGTCTACTGACACTATTGAAAACTGCTCTTTCATACAGACATGCCTTTCTTTGGTAATGCTAAGCCAGCCTCTATTAAGAATGGGCCTATTTGGTGAGCTGTTGGCTCCTCTCAACATGATATAACTGTCTGCACTAACTGATGTAGCAGATCTTCACAGCATTAGCTGGGGCTGGGTAGCCTGACGTACATGAGCTATGGTTTGGGGGATGATGTGAGATCCTTTTTCAATTCCAGATGAGAAAGCTGGAAGAAGCAGGTGGGCTTGGAGGAGTGGACAGGCTGACTGAATCTCACCTTGTTCTAGTTTTAATTTAGTGAGCACAGGCATCACCTTTATTTCAAAGGAGGGAGCTCAGACTGGCAGCTGCCAGCAGATGGGGAGCACTGGTGCCTAGAGTCTGCTTTTGCAGGTGTCCTTTGCATTACCTGCTGATGCACAAGTCTGACCTGCTTTTTATTCTTGGTGGACTGTAGCTTTCAAGAGTATAGGGGAAAAAAAAAATCTTAAATATGTAATGGTTCAGAAACCTAAAAGGAAAATGATTGAAGTACCTTATTTGTTACTGGGTTTTTTAAGATCTTCCTGCTTTCAGCCACTGTCATGAATTTTGATTTTGGGGGATTATCAAAGTTGATGACACTACAGAAGGCCATCTCCACCCTCTGGAGGAGTATCGCTGTTGGGATGAAAGCGTGGATGTGACGTTACCAGCCTTCCTGGGTTGAACACAGCTTTCTGGAGTGTGTCAGCTTTGCTTTATAGGTCCAGATCAGGATTGGTGTCTGTCAGTGCTTCTGATCTGAAAAGAATTTAGTGCTTTAGACCATGTTTCATCCTGGCTGAGGGGTGAAGGCTCATGGAAGAAGGGAGAGGTGGCTGATCCTCTGCTGCAGGTGACAACACCAGACAGTGTTAGAAAATACAGGTCATAGCAACTCTGGAGCAGTGAAAGGAGGAAAAAAATATAACTCATTTTTCAGGCATCCCTTGCCTCAAATGTGTGGGCTTCAGCATTGGAACAGCAAAGATAAAGTTTTAACTTCATCCCTGGTGAAATGTTACTGGAATAAAAGTTACACCATGAAGAAACCTGCCTTGCTTTGTCCTTCAATGGGCTCTACACCACTGCCAACTGCATGCTGTATTTTATTAGATTGTGGAGTATGAAGCTATTAGCAAAAAAAGTAAGGAAAAAAAATCTGAAAACTAACGGTAAACAAACATAAGCCTTTACATCTAATTTCTACCATTGTCTTATTCTGCCCTCACAGATCTCACTCCTGCAGAGAGGAGTTATATCCTCCTGTTATGTGAATTCTGTAATTCACTGCATACAAATGCTGATGCCAGATAGCCTGAGGAAGAAGCCCATGGTGTCAAATCAGTAGTGCAAGAATGTGTTTGTTGGCTTCTTATCTGTCTGGAGTCTAAAATGCAAATCATTCAGTAAACTATGTGTTATTAGAGATTATACAATATTCTCAATATGTGAAGAAACTGATCTCTGGGAGAAGCCCATGAAAGTGGCTTTCCACACCCAAATGTGAACAGCAAGAACATTTTTTACAATGAGTGTGGTGAAACACTGGCACAGCTTGTCCAGGGGGATGGTAGTGGTGGTAGTTCCTATCCCTGGAAACATTGAGTCAGGTTGAATGGGGCTCTGAGCAACCTGATATCACTGAACCTGTCCCTGTTCACTGCAGGGCGGTTGGACTAGATGAGCTTTAAAGGTCCCTCCAACACAAACCATTCTGTGATTCTGTAATTCATTTGTGCAGCACAAAATACTTCCATGATCACCAGTTCTTGTGCCTGCAGCCGTTCATACACAACTGTTGTGCAGCAGCTGTATCCCAGACTCTTGTCCCAGGGAGTTGCAGTGCCATTTAAAAGTATCCATCTCTTTCTATCCACAGTGGGATTAGCCAGATCCCCAACTGCCCAGAGCCAGCAGGTACCAGGGTGCAGTAGGGGGGATGGTGTTTGTCATGGGGCACTGTAAAGCAGTTCTTCCTGAGGATGCTGCTGCTCTGCTCTCCTCAGCTCCCTCCCTCCCTCCTTCCTTCCCTTCCTCCTTTCCTCCTTCTTTTCTTGGTTTTGGACCCTGGTTTTGTCCTAATGTGCCATGGTCACCCAGGGTATTGAAGTCCTTGTTAAATCAGCAGAGATACTTGGGGATAATTTGTTTGGGATGTGGCAGCTGGAGAACTTTGTGTTTCAGGTTTACTTGCTTGGGAAAGATTGGGGTGTGGTGAGAAAGGCAAACATTTCCCCTTTCCTTTCAGCTAAAGAAAAAAAGGCAATGATTTTATTTGATATGTTTGGTTTTGTGTGGTGGGTTTTGTTTTGTTTTTAAATTAAAGCCTCTGAGAAGTAATATTGCATCTTCAGAACAAACTGCTGAACTCAACTAGTTTTACCAAACACATGCAAAATTTTCCCCTCGGGATCCTTAGAGGCCCTGGAGTGCCTGCCTTGCAAAACCTGGGGCGGTGAACAGAGTCACTTGAGAGTGATCTCCATAGGATACCTTTAGACAGTGTGCTTACATGTATTTATAAATATATATATGCATTTAACACATAAAATTCTCTTTTGGTATGTTACTGCATGCAGTAAGGAGAAAGAAAAGCAATGCAGAACTAGGGTATCTAAATAGATGCTGTCCAGCTGGTAAACTCTGAAAAAGAAAAGAACAAAACTCTAATAGACACAGACACAAGCAGTTTTTATCATCAACTTTCTCTTGCTACTTAATATACGTGATTATTTCTCTGTGATAATTTCAGATGCCTCAGGAACAATACGCACACAGGAGCACGATGCAGACCTCAGAAGGACCCCAGGTATACAAAGTGGGGATTTATGGCTGGAGGAAGAGATGCCTCTATTTCTTTGTGCTGCTCCTAATGATTTTAATCCTGGTGAACCTTGCTATGACCATCTGGATTCTGAAGGTTATGAACTTCACAATTGTAAGTACGGGCTACCCTGTAACATCTGGGGAAGATGAGGGAGGGTGATGGTCTTTCCTCTGAGTGTGACTTCAGATAGAACTTCAATAACAGAGTGGTTTAGTTGCCAGGGATAGCCATTATTACAAGGAGAAACAAGTTTACCCAATGATCCTCTTTTTCTGATGGAGATGTCTGCAGTATTGCCAAGATGAGAAATCAGCTCAGTATTGAAAATCATGTTCCTCTTATGTGCTATATACATGTGTATTTATGTAAACATTATACAACATCCTCCCTTAGTTTTCAGTTATAAAGTGTTTTAAAAATAATAAAACAGGTTATTTTGAACGGGGGTGTGGGAATATGTTTTGAGCCTTTCTCTTAGACTTTTCTTGCTTTTCTCCATGATTAAGCAAGAAACTTAATTTGTATTTTTCATAGGGGAAATTGATGTTATTCCATAATTAGATGGTTCCAGAAGCTTCAGGAAGAAAAAAAGTATTTCCAGGGTGGCTCTCAGGGTTTGGTATTTAGGTAGAGCATATCTTTATCCTTGGTGTGCTGTGGTTGATGCTACACAAGAGCCCCTGGCCAGGATTAGCTTTTCAGAAGCCCCTAGAAAAATGTGCAGCTGTGCTGGGAGGTCGATTACACTGGGACAGATGGTGCCTTCTGCACCCAGAGCACTCTGTGCATCACTTGAACTGTTCAAACTCTTTTTGAGATTGTAAGGGGTGCCTTGACTTTGAATTGCCTTTTTACATTATGAGCTTCACTGCTTGTGCTGAAACAATCTGAAAATCAGGACTTGATGAACGAGGCACACTCCCCTTCCAGGGCTAGCGAGCCTTTACACATGGCAGATCCTAGTTCTTCAGTAGATAATTTGGTCAAGCAGACTGAAACTGAAGTGATTGGTCCTCTTTTCTTCAAAGCAGTCATTGCCACCTTGGTCAGATGGAGTTATTTTAGGATCATTTGAGTCTTCAGGAGAAACTAAGTTTGAGGCTTTAATCCTGGATTTACTTCATGAGGGAGCTGTAAGGCTAAATTCCCTGAGACCACTTTCAAGGACTTTGCCATCCAGCCTCTGATGTGAGCAGTGTGTTTGAAGTCTCCTGACATTTCTTTCTCTGCTTTGGTCTTGTGAAGCCCTGAACAGCTGTGTCCAACGTTATGTCATTAATGGGCCATGAGAAGTTGAGTAAACTATCTCTGACTTACTGTACCCAGGAGGCAAAATACTCTGTCAGGGGAACATGCAGCATTCATTTTCTCTAACCAGGATGCTGTCAAGGTGTGCAGAAGATTGCAATGCATGTGTGCTTAGGGAGCAAGCAATTATAAAGCAGCAGTCCACAAAAAGCTCCTGTGAGTGGGTGAAGAGTGAGCCAAACTGGAGCAATTAATGCTTAACCAGACCAGTTATTTAATCTTGTGAAACTGCTGCTATTTTGATACACATTTTGTGCTTAACTGTGGTCTTTAGATTAATGTAGTTGAAAAATAGGTATTTCTGAGGTGTTGGAAGACTTGGCCATAGGCACATCATGCAGGCAGTAGCATGGGTATCATCATCCCAAGCACAAAATAGTAGGCTTTCAGATTCTCACTTTTCAGGAATGAAAATTTATTTCTTTAGAATAACATAACTGATATGTTGGTCCTGTGCTTTCTGCTGTTTGGTGGTGTTGGTAATTCAACTCTACGAGTTGCTTGGGAAGCCAGGTGAACTTCTCCTTTCTCCCTTAGTGCACTCTCCTGAGGCATTACATTTTGCACGCCATCTGCAGAAGGGTCATCTCCTAGGGATATGGACAGAAACCTTCCCCTTCCAGCAGCTCTCCCACCCTGTGAGGATATACACTGGCTTTGTAGAGGATTCACAGATCTTCAAGCTCTTTTCTGATTCTGTTTCCTTAAATAGTCACTGCTAACTGAGTCACTGGGGATTAGTCCAGGGTAAAGTATATTTGTGTATGGTTTTAGTTAACTCATATCTTCTGATGTTAGTAGGCAATGAGCAGCATTTGGTGATAAAAAGACAGACGGTAGCACTGAATTCTGCAGTGGAAACCACATTATGGTTACAGGCATGGCCACACTAGTCAGGGTGTGTGTCTCTGACACAGCCAATTGGAAATAAATACAAGAACAGGGCATGTAAAATGGGATCCTTGCCCCAGTATGCACCCATTCATCTCCTGGTCTCCTGCTGCTCCTGCAGCCTCAGCAGCTGCTCTGGATCCTGCTCTGCAATCCCTCCTGCACCATTCCCCAAGGCTGAGAAAACCACTTTGCTAAGTGAATTTTTAGAGGCAGACTTTTATCTCTAAATAACAAATGTGGGAAAAGTCTCAAATGAGGAGATGTAAATATGGAAAAATCTTTAATTTGTTCCTGTTCTGATAAGAGGAGCTGAGAGTCCTTCAGGGGCAGGGGAATGATTCAAGTAGTCAGTAAGCAATAGCTGCTGCTTAACAGATCTGAGTTACCCCAGTGCTTGCAGAGGAAAAGTGGAGGGAAAAGTCTGTAGTTCTCTTCTTGAGGAAAAATGTAGTGTTTCCAGTATCTACCCACCCCTGAGCTATCCTTCCAGAACCTGAGTCTATTCAACTCCACCGAACAGTCCTGGCACTTACCAGAATTTAATGAGTGCTCATTATAACCAATAAGTGCTCACAATATTTTAATGAGCACAGCTAATGTGCTCAAGAAAACTCGGGGGTGTTTTAAATGCTGATAGTGGGGAGTGGAGAAGGGAGGAGGAGATGAAGCAAGACAATCTCAGGATAAAAAAAAAAATACCTCTCATGCATGTTGTTGCAGCATCCATCCACTCCACTTCCACGCCAAGCTCTGAACTTACCCCATTTCTCTTCACTCTGTACGTACTGCTGGCTTGTGCTCCAGGAGACAACTCCTGTAACATCAGACAATAAGCTTCCGATCTGTGACTTTTAATAAGCAAAGCATTGCTAATTTATTTTAGATTTTTATTTTATCTCAATGTTCAAGGCTTAAAGAAATTTATGTGTAGCTATTGCTTTTTACATGGGGCTGTCAAAGCAGTGTCGCCTTCATGTGGGGCCCATTGGTCACTGTCTGTTCTATCCTCTGGTGCAGTCATTCACTTCTCATGTAATATTTAATCCTCAATTTGTTTTAAATACCTTTATCAGGCACAGGCTGTATGAAAAACAGGCCTGGAGGGGACCTCAGATATCATCTGCCTGTCCTACAGCTGGTTGCCATAGCCAAGTCCACTTATCCCATTCATTTACATTAGGGCTGCATTCCTCTGGGACTGCTCTCCGAAGGTTGCTACCTCTAAACCTTACTTTGATTTTTAAGCCAAACCATAGAGTGAACCTGGACCAAAGCCACCAGTTTGGGTTTAAACCTAAATGCACCTTGAAGGTGGCCTAACTTACTTGGGGTAGAAGCCACCACCCAGCACTAAACTTTCTGATGATATGTAGGTAAAGGGAACTCTGCTTCATTTAGATTTTTTTGACAAGCCTGATAGAAGTATGGTTTGCACATACTGAGTTTGGGAAGAAAACACTAATCCCTCCAGAAGGGATTGTTCTCAGCCTGTGTATGTGACTCAGCTGCTGCAGGTCCAGCACAGGCTTGGGCTGTATCCCACTGTCATCCCTGTGTGGTGGGGGGCTCAATCTCAAGCTGTGGGGTGCCCAACCTCAAGCTGCACTGAGCTGGGCTGAGGCTGGCACAGCCCCCACAGGAGTTTGTATGTGCCAGTCTAATTACAGGGCTGGAACTAGAGGTCTTAACAACCTTCCTCTTTATGATCCACATGCATTAGCATCCAGTGATGTAGCACTTTAGCAGTAGGATTGCCTGTGGCTGTGCACATAAGCACATGCATCTTTTATGCTGTGTGCCTATGATGTGCTGGGGATCTCTATTTCAGGTGTTACTAGTGAGCTTAAACCATTTTTCAAAAGCTTACTGTTGTGTTGCTTTCTGAATGTTTCAACAAAAGTTGTGCTTACATAAACTCAACAAACCAATATCCTTATTTTAAACAGTACAAGGATCAGAAGGCTCAGATAATGGTCGATGACAGTGCACTGACCTCTTTCCATAAGGGTAGCATACAATACCTGGTATTTTAAACAGTGTTGGGAGTCTAAAGCATTATCCTTTAGTACCCCTTTGTAGTCTCTTAGGCAGCAGGAAAACTTCTAAACAGGATAGGTGAGAACTGTGCCTTGTGCCTGCATTTAAATGGCAAATGTCCACCTACTTGTCTGCCCATCAAACCACTGAGGAACTTTTGCTTTTCTTTTGTCCTTGCTGATGTTTTCATCCATAGCTGCCTGTTCACATATTTTGCATGGTGTGCTCTTTGGGAAAGAAGCTATTTGCATGTGGCATCCTGCAAATATATTGGCAGGTTCTGCTAGAATGTAAGCAATAATAGATGGAGAAATAATATTCTTCCCCTAATCAACTTAAAATGCTTGAAATTCATGGAGAACTGTCTTCTAAGAATCATCCAAAGCAAAGGCTCCAGTGTAGTCTTTGTAATGAAAATATCCTGCAACTTTGGTATTCAGGAGGCCCTTGACATCTTCCTCCAAACTGGGAGAGCATGTGCTGCTTCTAGGTCTGTGCAAACCCATGCAGGCTGCTTTTTCCATCTATGTGTGCACCTTTGAGGAAATGCAATGTAGAAATGGGCAGGCAATGACCTGCTTCACTCCATCCTACTTAGGATGCAGAGAGAGGGCGCTCTTCCTATCCTGGTCAAGCTGAGGTTCTGGTGCTCCCTCATCACAGCACATGGAGACTCTCTGTTCTCCTTCCAAAATCACTCAAGGTATTTTGAAGGTTTACATCCTTTAGCATGAGGTTCAGACATATTTTATTATTTTAATTAATCAGGAATAAATTATTCCAATTGTTAAGATTTTTCCCTTCTTGCTGCAGGCTTTATTCATAGCTGAAGAGATATGGTTTAGCATCATTGAATGAAATGTTAGCAATTTAGAGAGATAAACGGCTTCTGTAGGTGGCACAAATGCTAAATATCATTATTATCTTGCTTTCTTTATTAAAAGTTCGTAAGAAAAATGAGCTTTTAAAGTTTGGTTATGAACAGTTACTTCCAATAAAATTACTCCCTCTTGTGTGTAAACTACCTGCCACATTTTAATTACAGTAAAACAGTAGGGTAATAACATAGCAGTAAAGATGGATTGAAGTTAGGAAAGCTCATTGCTCTAACAGGCAGGATTCTTTTGTTAATGACTTAGAAGAATAGACTTTGTTCTCTAAATTTTTATAAAATTAAGAATTACCTCAGAAGAAAATGACTGTGCAGTTTATATTGCCTTTACATGATTTCTCCAGGGTCTCTTTAGATGCAACGGTAAGGCCAATGTTGGAAAGAAATCTGAGCTGCTTTTCAGCATCTGCTTTCTAGTGCAACTGTAATCAGTCAGCTAAGGTTGTTTACAGTTAGAATTAATATAGCCTCATTCTTTCCTCCATAAGGATACTTTTTTTCTTCCTCTCTCCCTCACAAACACACACATGTACACTGCTTTTCCATCCTAATTCATGTAGCTCTTTTTATAAAACAAGTAATTGTTTTGAGGCCTCCTGCAGGACCCAAGAGCTTTGTGTCCCCTTCTTTCCTCATTCACTTGAACTGCATCTTCTGATATAAAGATGTTGGTCTGACAACACCAGTGATATTGTGAGTGACAGTACTATTAAGTGAAGTTCTACAGGTGAAATTCTTAACCCACTGGAATTTAGTAGAAATCTTGACATTGACATCAGTGGATCAACTCTTTCACCATAAAACTTTTTATTTGCAGGATTTTTGAAGTAAATTCTAATTTCCTTCCTCCTGGATTGAGGGAGGGAAAAAAAAAAAGTGTTATAATTTTATTTTACTGTTGTTAGAGATCTGAATTTAATTCCTAGAGAGTTTCTGTTTCAGTATGAAAAGCAACTGTGTTTACTTGCCTTTTGTAAAGGTAACATAATACTTTTTTTTTGCCTGCATTCCTTTGGAGTTTAGAATAATATAGTCAGTTTTAATAAGATATTGAATTATGTTATTATTATTGACCCCTTCACTGCTGTGTTTTCCAGAGCATTAAACATTTGGTACTGAAGTCTTGCTGAGTTATAGTGCATTCATTTCTTCTAGTGCTACATGTTTGGTATCTCTGTCTCTGATAATACTTCATTTTTATTATCCTAATACCACATTTTGTCAGCCAGTATAAGCACATAGGCTTTTATCTTCCTTCTTAACAAAAATTGATGAAAGGACTCTGTATTTTTACCTCACTGTCTCTACTCTCTGCTGAACCATTGAGCTTTTCAGAGGCCTCCCATAGCATCAGATATGCTTACATATATGCCATGGGAGCAAAAGAGATAGTGAAATAGTAAGACTTGCACTAGTACTACTAAACCAAACTGGGTATGCTGTGCTGCAATCATTTAGGTATTAATAATAGTATTTTAAGTTGTGCTTCATGAAGAACTGGAGCTTACATCATTGTGCTTCCATCTCGATGCACAGGCTTCCAGCTCTCATTTCTCAATTGTTTCTAAGCCACTGTTCATGGTCAAGCCATCTAAAAAAAGTACATGTTCAGGAGAGAGGAATACCTCAAATGTATTTAATTTCTGTATTTTTCAGAGGCAGAAGAAAGCAGTCTTTTTAATTAGTATCTGTATTGTGGAAGAAGCTGCTGTGTAAGCTCTGTACTTACTACTCAACAGGGGTGAGAGCGATTATATGTCCCCATACTGGAAAAACCTTCATTGGTGCTGTCTTCCTACTGGACACCAAAGACTTTATCCAGATACCCCTGGACCCAGCATCTCTTGGCTAGTAGTGCTTCTAATTTGAAGGAAGCTGTTGGAAACTCAGCAACATCCCTCTCGTACTTGCAGTTCAGTGCATGTACAAAGGCAAAACATCATTTGGCAGATTTGCTATATGGGCCATACTGTCAAGCCTCAATAACCAGTCTTTTCTGTATCTCTACAGCAGGAAAATATGTTGCTGCATTATGGCTTTGTTTGGTCCCTCCAAGAACAGAGGAATAAAAATAGATGGAGGAGAGTGGCAGGGATTTGTGTGGTTTACAGTGTGAGCATTTGGTCTCTGGCATAACACTTCACTTCCAGGTATTTCTGCCTGTGAACTGAGAGGGTCTTGTCTGCTGGTGCCCCATGTCCCTGCTGTGCTGTGGGAAATGTGATGGGAAGCTTTGTAAGACTGGGAGGAGCTGCTTCATGGTATGATAGCAGCGGGACCCAGCAAACAACGAGGGCATGGGTGGGCTGTGCAGGGAGGGTGGGGGTGAGTCATAAACTCTTGATCCCAGATCCCCACTTCTGCCACCTCCTTCCAGAGGGGATTGTTCTCAGCTTCTCTTTTATCTGAAGAAATAAGATATTTCATATTAGCATTCGTCTCAGTGCCAACAAAAGATCTTCAGACTAGCAGTTCTGAAGCAGAGAGAGATTTGTCTCTTAGAGAACATGTAAAAGGTATTATTATAAATGTGCGAAAGAACAAAAACAAGCTTGCTGCTAAAATGTCGATAATCAGTTACTCCTCTGAATAGCTTACAATCTGATCCCTCCCCATATTCTCACAGTACAGTAGGAGAAATGATTTAATTTGGGAATCCACACAGAAGTGAAGTGCCAAGCTGAGCCATAGAGTAAGTATTCCACTGCTGCTTCTCTTGTTCCTTGCGCTTTTTTTCCTTCTGACATGCCTCCTGAACTCTCTGCATGACAGAAAGCAATGACCTTCTCAGCTTTGAAAACCTAACAGCCACTGCTATAACAAAAATATAATTCTTCTGAAGCGCCTCTTCTGCGTGGTTGCCTGAAGGCTGAGATGCTGCTTGGAGTAGCCTCCAAGCCTTCTTCAGCTTGTCCTGGAACTCCAAAGCCATCAGCTTTTCAGAAAGCTGCTTCTTGAAATGTGTCTTGGCATTCACTCCTGAACCCCTGCTGTTTGCATCTTGGGTTGTAGCATAATCCATGGAAAAGGGATGGAGGTTTCTCTCTTACACTGTAAACGACTGTGCAGAGCACAAAATACTGAGCAGCAGAAGGCTTCAGCTTCTTTGGGTGAAGCCCCAGCTTGTGGGCTAACTGCTGCCTGTTAGCTATGATAAGCTTGTGTCTGACTAAACAAAGAACTGAGAAAAGAAGTGGCATATTCTCTCTGCAGCTATATGTGTTTATTTACCTTCTGTAACTGTCAGAACCTGCTTTAAAGACTGACAGTTTTGAGGACAGGAGTACAAAACTGCAGTAGTGTGGAGTCCATCTTTGCCCTCTCCTCCTGCATACACTACATTATCTCTTCTCCACTTATACACTACCATACCTGTTTTGATAGATGTTTTTAAAAAACTTGCTGCCGTTTCATGTGCCTGTTCTTCCAGAGCTCTGCTATGGAGATGAGCTTGAATATAACATTAGAATTCATCATAGCTTGCATTTTTAGTTCTGGTCATTTCCACTTCAATTACATCTTCCCATTACCCATCCTGCCTTTGCTGCCACGGTCAACAGTAAGATGGACTGAGGTAATTATTTGTATTGAGGCCCAAGTTTCTATGGGACTACACTCCAGTGCACTTGCATGAAGGACAACCTGTTAACACTAAAATGATTTGGTTGCAGGCAGATTTATAGCAGAGGAATAGATTTACGCAGGTAATTCAGCCTTGACCTCTTGAGTTCTCATTACTTTGCATCCACTCAGCCCTACTGCCCACCTCTTTCCTTTTTAAATGAGATCCAGTAACTAATAGTGAAATTATGGCAATCTGCTATATGAAATTTGTGATTATTTGCATTTAATTAAAGGCTTCTCTTGAGAAAATGAAGGGCAGCTTAACCTCAGAGAAGCCTCTACATCTCCAGTAATTGCTTCTAATTGAAGTCTCTTACAGTTTCCACCCCACCACAGGAAAAGGAAAAAAAAAGCCCAAATCTGAAAAGTTTACTCCCACACACGGGTTCCCTGAGAATTATTTTATCCTTACACAGTTAAGGTGACTGAGGGTCCTCATAAATGATTCTTCAGTGTGAGTTAACCAGCTAAATTTAGATTTTAATTACTCAAAAGCCTGTTTTGTGGTGTGTTTATGAGAAGTCTAAGGGCACTGTCCATCCTTCCAACTGGCCTTGCTGTGTGACAGTGTGCCCTGCAGATGGGTGCAGGGGGGTGCAGGTGTACGTATCTTGCCCAAGTCCTCTGAATGGTTTCATTTCTATTCTGAATTTCTGGGTTTGTACAGTTCTTACTGACTTCCAGTGGTATTTTGTTTATACTATAAAAAAAATTAAAGGCCTTTTGGCTTAGTGTGTCCTGTGACACACAGGAAAGGGGCTCTGCTGGCTCAAGATGTGTGAGGCTGAGCAGCAGTGCTGCCTCTGGGGTTGGGAACATCTCAGGCACCTCCTGGCTCCTCCACCTGTACAGGGCTCCAAGGCCACAGGCTCAGTCTTTGTTGCTGCAAGGAGTGGAACTTTCTCACTTTCTCAGGACAAACTGTTTAGAGTTGGGCAGTTGATGTTGACCAGGGGAATATGGGCCTGGGCAGCCTTTTCTAGGATGCTTGCCAGTGCCTTGTTCCAGTAATCTTGGTGCATGGAGTGTGCCCCTAAAGCAGGCATGACATTTTACCACAGGTGGTAGGAACCAGTCCTTCTCCTCTCAGCGAGGTGCCATGATGTCACTTTGGAGCAGAGAGGTGAGCTGTGGCCGGAGGGTTCTGATTGGAGCCTGCGGGTGCTGTGTCTGGAGAGGAGCATAGCACCTCACATTAAAGCCATCACCTCAGGCTCAAGCGCGCAGCACGTCACTTACATATTCTGCCTAATTATGACTACCAGCCTTTCCATGACACTTCTGACAGCACAGTTGCTCTGATTGCACCCTTTGGTTCTATTAAAATCCCTCCTTGTAGTACAGATCTGAAAACAGGCATGACAATAAAAGTGTGTATGTTGTAGTAGCAAACATGGCCATTTTCTACTGTTTATTCTCTTCACTGAAGATAGCAATGTTATAAAATATGGAAGCATTCTGCTTTCCTGTGTTCTTGCATTGTTCATTAGTGCCATGTATCACACAAGTCCGCAGGAATGCGCATCTGATTTCTGCTTTTTATTATTCCAAAGGTTCTTTTTAATGTACACTGAAACACATAAAGTGTCTAGATGGACTGAAACCTTTCAAAGTGACCTCTTAGATGGCTGCAGATGAAATGTCAGAAATGGAAACGTCATTGTCAGCAGCAGATTTGTCACGTTTTGTGTAGTTGCAGCTACAGTTAAATACGTTAAATCATTTGTGACCTGTCTGTTATTTCTTAGCAAGCAAACATGCTTGGCAAGGTCCATGTCTTCATTTTAGAAAAAAGAAGTGCTTTAGTTCTATATGCAGCGCCCTGAAATACTTGTATTTTGTGTAGCTGCAAGTCACATAGACATGTCTAGGTGCTGATTTTGATATTACTATTTAAAAGGGTGCTATTGTTTCTGACAACAAATATTCAATCTTTCAAAACAAGACATTAAAGAATTTTGTTTTAGGAAACTAGGAAATCAAATGCTTTTTATAGTCTTTATTTCCTCTGCATGCTAGAAAGTGAATTCGTGTTGATTACACATTTGCACACACAAACCGTTTTTGAATCAAGCACTTATTTACAGAGAGATGACGTCAACAGAGATTGATACAAGGGGTTTGCAGCAAAGCCTTAAACCTTGTGAAGGGGAAGAACTTCAGCTTGAGCAGCTGATAGCTGGGTTATAGGAAGATTGGGTGGATCCTAACAGTTCTGGTCCTAGCAATTTTACAGAAAACTGTATTGTGTAGAAGGGAAAATGATTCAGTTCACCAGCAGGTATAGATTATAAGGGAAATTTCATCTTCATTTGAATTTGCGTGTCAAGAGCTACTGACCAAAGATATTTGCCTTTGTTAGTATTATTAAGGATTCAGTCTTGTGTACATTGCCCAAGAAAAACCCTGTGTGTTAGAAGGCAGATGTATTTAATTCCTTCCTTCTTCCCAGTGGAGCTATGTTTATTATCATTACGCCTTTATCGTAACAGGAAACTTTTCTGCCAGCGCTTTTTTTCTTTTAATAGAGAATGAGAAGCTTTTACATATTCAGGGCTAAAGTAACAGTTCTCTGTGTGGGGAGATTGAGGCCAGTAAAGACCCCAGTGCCACTGTCATGCTTGTGATGTCGGGAGCCCTGCGAGGCTGTGGGAACCAGGGTATCCTTCACTCCCCCACCCATGGGAGCAGCACCATGGTCGTATTTTGGGGTTACACAAGTATAAGTGAAAGAATCACCATCTGGAAGTCTACAGCTCCAGAAGGCAAGGCTGCAAAGGAAAGAGTCTTAAACTTTGAAATGTAGATGATATCTGGGCAATTGGAAAGAAGAGTGTGTCCTGGTTTTGGAGGTTTTCTTGTGCTTTGGGTTGGTAATAACTACAGGATGACACATTAAATGGATTTCTCTCACCTGATAAGTTTGTCCGTTTGAAACAAATACATAGATGCTGTGAGAATTTATGCAGTACAAAACACAGACAAGGACACAAAAGACCTCTGTGGACAAAAATATCTGGAAACAACTACAAGTCTATGCTCTTAAGTCTCACAGATGGGGGGCTGCCAGTTTTGGAAACATGGCACAGGAACTTGGAAATGATGGACAATTATGTGAGCACCAGTAGAGAGTCAGCTAATCTGTTGTACTTGTTTTTATCTTTCCTTTTCCTCACTTCATGTTTTCCTGTTCTTAAAATTAATCCATTCAGTAAGAAATGTGAAGTTAAATGGCTAAATTCACTGCTCAGTCACAACTATCACTGATGTTCCTATTGGACAAGCTGGCTGAAATTCTTACTGAAAACAAGTGCAGAGAGATGATAAGATTCATGGTGAGGAAATGACCACCATTTATGCAAAATGTCTTCGGTAGCAGCACCAGGAAGGGAATACACTGGTGCAATCTATAGTTCTTGGTTTTGTTTTAAAGGTCTCTAATGAGCCATGTGTGCAATGTATTTCACCCTGGGAAATCCCACTGAAATTTGGCACTTGGATTTCATTTCTTGTGCTGCTATATTTAGAGCAGAAAGCAGATCTCCCAGTGTGACTCTTGGCTTATAGAAGCTCTGTGAATTGTCTTAGTTATTACTAATTATTATACACTAATTGGTTACCAAAGCTGCCGTGAAAATCCTTTAAAGAGCAGTTGCCTGTGTGGCCAGGCTGCAGTCACATGGCAGTAGCCAGCCATCATATCTGTGCCATGGGGATGAGGGATGGATGACCTCCATGGATGTGGTGTGGTCTTTGTTACTGTTGCCTGTTGCTTGATCACTATTTTTCTGTGCCGCGTTTTTTTTGTCCTATGGATTAGGAGTCTGATCAGAGATATCTCCATTCAGTTTTAATACATAAATTAGGGTTTTTTAAAAAATTGCTGTCATTGGTAGTCTCAGAGCACACACATTCCCTCCTCACTGTCCATCTGTGTTCAGTCCTAAAAGTAACAGGCAGTCTGATGTATTTATATTTAATAAGTTCTCATTTTTCTTGACCTTAGTTCCAATAAAAATCATTCACAACAGTGCCAAGTCAGGCATTCAGAATCATATTGTTATAATCAAAGGAATGCAATATTTTTTCCTGTGCTGATACCTGCCAGCCCAGCTGTACCCGGATTTCAGCATTTGAAGTGCCAGGATTGTCCATACCTTGTGTTAAAGAAATGTGGCAGCATGGATATTTTTAAATTCTGAGGAGGGGAGAGAGTTAATTTATATCAGTACTTGCAGCATAAAGTGAGAATATAGATGGCATTTTTATATTCTGGTATTTTGAGATGTATTTCAGGCATTTCATACTCTTTTTGTACTTGTCTGTATAGAAAAAAAAAATCTTTAAAACTTAAGAGCAACGAAATCACCATGACTCAATAGATATGACATTCAAAATCTACTAAACTAAGCAGAGAACATGTCCATCCTAGCAGCTTTTTGTTATCTTTCACACTTCTTTGATAGGGATGTAATTTTCTGTAATCACTCAGAAAGATGGCTGGATATTTTTTTCTATTAAATTCTGAAGGACTTAAACCTTTTCTGGCTTACCTTTGCTATTTTTCATGTTTATATACAACAGTATAATGCATCAGCATTTTTATATGTTTCCCATATAAAAATGAGACATGCTTATAGAGGCTGTCAAACTTTCTATTCCACAGAATAACTGGAGCATCACTGTAAGTTGACATCTGCCTAAAAATCACATATAGATGCTGAAATGTCTTATTTTATGGCCCTGTTGCTATTTAATAGCTAAGCTGTGCCCTTTTCTTAATTTACTGTTGCTATCCAGAAGTACATTAGCATTGGGGGATGCTGCTGCAGAGGTCCCAGGGTAGCTTTGCTGCTTTCATGGGTGCCCTAAAGTCAGCAGAGCTGCTCATTGGCTAAAGAACTGGCCAAGCTGTGATAATTAACTGGTGTATTAGAAATGGTAAGGAGACCAGTCTATAGTGCTTAAACCTTCTTTCAGCAGGTTTCTCCTACCAGAGATTGGAATACAAAATGATTACTTTTTTTTTTTTTTCCTCCCTTATCTGTATTTAGCCTCAGGAGGTTTCTGATCGGTTTTGGCTATTAAAGACAGCAATAAATGCCTAGCTGGAAGCTACCTGGCTTTTATATCCTTAAGCTATTTAGGAAATCAGAAAAGCTGAATGGATTTTTTGTTTCTTTGTTTGTTTCATTGGTTGTTTTGGGTGTTTTTAACAGAAGAGCTACAAGGCCAGAAGGCTCTGCCTGCCTTTTGGGTGAATTCCACTGCGAATGATAAATTATGTCTGAACTGAACCAAAATGTTCCTAATGGCCTTAGTCAAAAGGCCTATTACAGATGTCTAACTCACTTAAATTCCTTTCTGCTTTAAATTGTTAATGATTAAGTATTTTAGGGCTAAAGTGGTATGCATTTGAAGGGCACTTCACTCTATGGTTAGCCAAACTTAAAAATGAGCACCTGAACTAAGATATACAGACTCACTGAAGTGACCACTGTCTGGTGGTGGAATCGGGATATTGTCCCTACAGCTGGATAATTTTGTGGATATTTGCATGACCAAGGGAAGAGGTAGCAAGTTGTAAGTCATCAGTCCTTTACTGACTTTATGTAGTAACTTGCTTTTAAGCCTGGTTTTGCAGCAGTGAAAGTGCCAAATCTGTCTAGTAATCACAAAGCTTTGGACTGCTGTCCAGTTCTGTGCTGCCACCTGCACGGGTGCTCACCAGTGAGCAATACCACACACTTACTTATAAGGATGTGGAAATACGTAGTAGATACCTGTTCAACATTGTTAGCTATAGGAACTTCTCAATTTCTTAGATTTTTAATGTCTTCTGACAGTGAATCACAGAAAATTCCAAGTCACTCCATGTAATACTGGCACTTACAGGATCTGTGTGCTTACAGCAGCCATGCTCATCTAGATATTTATTTCTGCAGGTCCAACGTTGCTTTCGTTAGGCTCATGGATGTTTATTTGACTTGAGGTTTGCCTTCTAGTCCTTTTCCATGAGTGTCACTAGTATGCTGATCCAGTGATTTCACACACTGTCTTCAATTCCAGCAACAGCAGATGTGACCTTAAGATCCAGTATCTTTGATCATACTCACACACATCTTCCTTCAGTCAGGGCATCCATTCATGGCCAGCAAGCAGTACACACATGAGCAGATACTGAGCAGAAATAGCAGGACTGGCCCCCTAATAAAATGTGTGTGCACATAGAAGTGGGTACGCTTGCAGAGAAAGATGAAAGACTGTGTTTTCCAAACTATCTACATGGCTCCTTGTGGTGTACAGACAGGTTCCAGGCAACTAGGACTGTAATAGCACCATTGTCCATCATTTTTATTGCAAAATAAATGATGTGTTCTTTATAAAATACGTATTTTTCTTTGCTTTTTTTCCCTTCATGATGATGCAGCTGCCCTCTGGGAATTTTAAGCAAACATTGTTCTCAGCTTGTTTGGGATGCTGTTAATGTGAATTTCTGGCCCAGTGCACCACAAAGTCTGGCTCCTTCAGAATATTTCTATTCCCCACTGTGTCACTTCCCCTTTGATATCTGATGAGTCAGCAGGTCTTTAATTGCTGTTCCTCTTAGCTAGGAGTGCTCTCATTCAATATGTTAAATATTTGATTGCCCCAGCTTTCCCAGTAGAGCAGGGCACACATTGGGATGTACTGATGCAAAGCCTGTTGCCCCTCCAGACAGCAAGCTTGGGAGATCAGACCAAGGCCATGTCTGGGAAGTGTGGCCTGGAGCCCGTGGGGGCTGTGGGGAGCTGTGCAGTCCAGGCAGCTCAGGCTGCTGGGAGGCAATTTTGGATGGCAGCAGCTGTGCTCAGGAAGGACTTGTTGCATGAGGGTCTGCAAGCTGCCTGGGAGGTCCCTGTATGGCCAGGCGGTGAGTGTGGCCATGTGTTCTGTTCTCAGCTGCTCCCAGGATTCATTTTTGCTCTTTTTAAAAGAAGAACGTAGACACATCCACTGGGATATTCCTGTGCTCAGTGGATTCTGGAGTGTGCCTTCAGGGACTCAGTAAGATGGGATATTATAGCCAATAAAATTATCTTCTTGTAACTTTCCTGCATATTATGCATGTATTTCATACTCAGTGAGCTGAAATAAGGGCACTTTTTATAGCAATTTCCAAGTATGTTAAATGAATGAGTTGTGTAGGGACCATCTTTTGTGCCTTGCATAAGGAAGCCTGGAAGGCACCACCACTGGGCAGAGTTGGGTCTTCAGCCCTGCAAGTGGTTCCTTGAAAGGAGAAATCCAGTTCAGCATTCTCACATGTGCGATACCTGCTCATAGAAAGCTGGGACTTGCTGACTGCAAATGCCTCTGTGTTTTGGGGAGATCTGTCTCCACGTGATGCTGTGTAGGAGTGTGCAGACTCTCACATCATGGCAAAGCGTGAAAAGTCCCAAGGATCATCAGCAATGTAGGTTTGAGGCAGTAGCTGCAGTACAGTTTGTGGAGGAGAATATCCCAAATGTACCTCTCTAGATCTGCCTCCGGGCTTCGTATTCCTCTGAAGTCTCGCTGCCTCTGTGTTTCTGGTGGAGCATGGAGTTGTATTAGGAGTAGTATATAGAGGAACACTGAGAAATGCAGAAGGCAGGGCACACTTAGCACACACATTCAATCACTTGTGGGTGGCACTGGAGAGAAGAGCTTGATCAGAATAATGGGGAAAGGAAGAGCCCTACAGCCTCACTTTGTTAATCTTATTAGCCTGCTCCTGATGTAAGAGAAGCTGCTTAAGCAATGGCACGAAAAAAATCATAGAAGTTTCCCTCCCACAGAGTCAAAGACAAGCAATCTCACTCCCAGTGAAAGGATGAAATAAACATTGCTGTTATTAGTGCAGAGCAGCCAACACCAGAACTATCATTTTGTAGATCAGACCTCTTAAATGAACCTTTAGATTAAGAAAATAGGAGCAGAAAAAAAATCTGTCCTAAAGCAAACTTGGTAGTACTGTGGCAGTGAGACAGAGGAACCCTATGAATAGATAAGTGGCATTTTCCCACATTATTCAAAGTGCCCACTTGCTGAACGAGTGGAGCAGAAAGTTCTCAGTGGATGAGGAATGGGGAGAGAACAGTCCATCTGTGTGGAGCCTTGACTTCCACCAGGCCATTAATATCAGGGATGTTTATGACCTTCCAGTCAAGCAAAGGAGAATAACTCATCAGCAGTCAGGTTCAATCAAGCTAATGTTTCCAAGATTAAATGCATACTTTGCAGACCGGATCCAATTGCCAATTTTCTGGTGAACCCTTTCTGCCGTTATAATTTTCAGTGTTCAGGCCACTGCGGGTTTCAAGCTCCATAGCATAAGTTATGGTGTTATATGCCAACAGAAAGTAGTCAAGAAATGTGGGAGAGCTTGAAAGTCTTCGTTTACTCTGAACAATACAGAAAATTCCTGCTACAGTGCCTTGTGAAAGCCATCCTTCATTTCAGTATCTGGATTCAGCAGATGCCTACAGATGCACTGTTGTCCCTTCAGCCACATACAGCTCTCTGGGAGCAAAAAGCCAGTGGTCCTGCCTGTATGTTACACAACTGGTGGGGCAGCTGATTAGTGAAGATGACCCTACATAGCCTTCAGGGAACAGATTGGCCACCATTACCCAAAGGCACTCCAAGGGCTTGTTTGGTTTTGTTTGTTATTTTTTTTGAAGTATGCCACGTACAGACTTGGGCGGTATCTTCCTTAATGGAAACCAATTGATGGTCCATTCCTGTCAAAGGTAATCAAGCACGGAGGGAAAGCTTAGTGACTGCCAGCTTTAAGCACAGGCCAGAGCTACAGGCTTTTACAGCAGTAATACATACTGTGTTCTCAATTGGAAAATCAGAGGAAGAGTTTGCCACCATACACAAAAATCTCAGTTCTTGAAAGAGACTTGTAATGGAGGTAGGCTTCTAGTCTCCTGTTCGGTGCCCATGGCGGGGAAGATTTCCAGAGACACAGTTTACCTGTCTCCTGTTGATAAAAATAATTGGAATTATTGGACCTTCAAAGCCGTGGAGAAAGTAATGGATGACCAGCTGCACTTCAAATGAAAAAGTAATCTGTGGAGTAATTACTGCCAGTCAACATGAGCCCAGCTGTGAAATATTAATGGATTGCTTGATCAGTCTATACAGACCTCTCAATCATCCTCCTAGAGAGAAGCACCAACCCAGCAAACAGCTCAGAATTTGTAGTCAGCCAAATTATTGACAAGGACAGAATAAGATGTTCTAATATGACATTTGCTGTAATCAAGAAATAGTTTTTGGGTCCTAACGGAAAACTTTTTCATAATATTTGTAAGTTTGGAGATGATCTGTCTTAAGCCTCCCCAAGCACCCACCATCTTGGATGGTGGAGAAGTGGCAGCCTTGTGCTCTGCAGATCTGTGCAGAGCACTGCTGTAAAACTCAGCAGCACGTGACAGTCTCAGAGAAAGAAAAAAAAAAAAAAAAGAACAGAGGGCTTTCTATATTTAACACTAACCCATGTGTCTCAGAAAATGTTTCAACAGCATATATAGAGCTCGGAAAGACTGACACTGGCACCCTGATCCAGCAAAGGACTGCATTTCGGGCATCTGAACAGTGCTGTTTGCTTCAGAGGGACTTTGCATAAGCTTCAGCACTTTGTGAGATTGAAGTCTACTGAGTAGTTCATAAATAAAAAGAGACAGCTCTGCATGAGATTACTCTTTCTGAGCCCTTGAACTTAAGGGAACTTCAGCTTCAAAATGGGGAGCCAACCAGGGAATGAACACAGGTTGCTTTGATTAGAAATGCTGCAAAGTTTGATCGTGCCATGAGATATGGGCCTTGTGCTGTATTTGTTAATGGGAATGATTGTTTCTTTGGTATCTCTTTGTCAACCTCTTCCTGGTCCCAGCAGATCTGTGCATCTCAGTCTCCATCCTCCCACACTGCCTAGATGTGGGAACAGGACAGTGCCAAACCCGAGAGAAAGGTCTGGTTCATCTCTGTAGGGGATTTCAGTGCCTTCACTCTATGTTGCAGAAAAGGAGACAAATGAAACTGTGAATGAAACAGGATCTGCAGGTAATCTAGCGGGTGTGATGGAAAGCTCTTCCCAATTTTGTGCGACAGTCAAGTAGCAAATGGAGGAGGTGGACCAAAACCATAACATGTCCTCCTTTGTATCTGTCTGCCCTACAGAGTCAGGGGGAAAAAACATCCCCTGTGTAACATGAACAACTGTGACTAATTGGCCTTGGTGAGCTTTGTGGGCACAGACGGTTCTTTCTTTGGACAGCACCAGAGCAGGATGTACATCCATACTTAATGAACACCGAGCAGAGAGAGACAGACAAGATACCAAACCTGTCTGTGTCCCCAAGGTGGGTGTGGGGAACTGCTGCTGTTATTGATCTATTTTTGTCTTAATTGCAAGGATGAGGGGAGTTCCTTAGTGTCTTCTGAAAAGCCAAGAGAGAGAATTAAGATTCTTCAGAAAATAATTCAGGGCATCTCAGTTATGCTTCTTCACTGAATGGCACTTGGAGGAATGTCTCTAGCCACCTAATTGAAGCACATATGTTAGGTCCTAAACTTAGTGTGAATATTCCCGATGCATCAACTTTAGAAACTTCTTTTGGAAACTAGGAAATTCTAAACTCAAAACTGAGTCTTTTCAGTGCAGTAAAGAGTTGAGGGATTTGGATCTCTGTAGTCAGCCTGTGCAGCTTTAAATGTGGATGATTTTTGACTCCCTGAGAAGCAAGTGGCCCTGCCATGACATTGAACAGTGCTGGCATTCCCCTTCTCCCTGTTTCTCTACAGCTGACCTTCTGTGTAACCTCACATCATTTGTCTGGCCCTTCTTTTAACTTAATCCCTTGTAGATTGACAGTGATTTTTTGTTTGTTTGTTTGTTTTGGAAGGGACAGATTTGTATAATGAAGTAGCTTATTATTATTATTGCTACTATTAGGTTTATAATTCCTATGTTTTTCTATATATGTATATCATAGCAAAACTAGGCTTAGATTTCAACATTAACCAGTAGACTTCAGCCTTAGTAGTCCATTTAGTTGAATTTGAAGCAAGTAGTATAATACAGACAACTTTGCTGTTCTGAGCAATGTGGAGTAGGAGAGTAAGAGTCTTCCCATGTCTGCAGGCAATGTCAGAAAGCCTGTTGAGCCACATGTTTGAGATGACAGCTCTAGGTATTATTGCATTATAAATTGCAGCTAATAATAGTAGCATAACAGCAAGGTTCTCAGATGATGTAAATTGGAAACTGTAATTCTGTGGAAGTTAATGGAGCTCAACTGATTTACACTAGTTGGCTGTCTGGCCCCTAGCAAATGATTCTAAATCTGATAAAATTAAATGAGATTCAAAGCTCCCTCATATAAGAGAATATTAAACCCTATCTCTGCTGTCAGGCTTTTGCACGGCTGTCAGGCTTTGTAGCTGGGGCTTTAAGATCCTGTTTTAAGTTCTTGATTTTATTATTTGATTTTTTTTTCACTTCTCTCTTTTATTTTGTTTAGTTAATAAAATCTTTACTTCCCCAAAAGAAGAATTAGAAAAATCACCCACTTTGATGGATCATTAGGTGCCATTTGTTAATATTCACAAGCTGTTGGCAGAGATCTTAAAGCCATTGAGATTTGTGCCCTTTAATTTCAGTTCAAAATGCAAATAGACATTGAAAGCATCTGTTCGGCATCCATGTTGGAGAGGTCTGCAGCCTGTGTTCCCTTGTTCTCAGTAAAGTACTGTAAATTTAAAAACAAAACAAAACAACCCAAAATAATAATAATTAAAAAACCAACAACAAACAAACAAACAAAAAAAACCCCAACCACCCACACTAAACAAGTCTTCAAACCTGGTGAAGGTAAAAACTGAGTCTTCCATTAGTTTATAAGCTCTCTTTGCTATTACCCAACTTGAATATATTACAGGCTGTGGGCTGATGTGTAGCATAAATCAACAAGGGTCTGCCTAGTCCTAGGGAGAGTTACACGGTGGTCAGAAGTTACAAGCAGGTTTAGGAGAGGTTCATCATTTGAAGATTTCTTGCTTGTCTCTCATCTGATGGTGTAAATGCACAAGTCATTGTTCCTTCTCTCAGTTCTGTTGCAAAGATCCAAACTGGCTTAAACACTTTTAATAGCAGGTTTTAAAACTCCAGACTAGTTTGACAGAACTGGGTCGAGGGATGGTTGGGTGTGCTGTACCCTGCGTGGGGGTGGACCGAGGAGCAGCTCAGCGTGGGTGTAAGGTGGCAACTTCGCAATCACTTGGCTTTGTGCAGAACAGCACATCTGACCGCGGCGTCTGTTCAGAGGAATATATTTAGATTTGCTGGTTTTGAAACAGAAGCTTAATCTAGCAATTGCCCTGTGAGTCACTGTTGCACTCTTACCTGTATGTCTGAATCAGAACTAAGTCACTTGAAATGAAAAAGCTTCAATGTAAAACTTTCCTGAGAATTAGGACTACTGGAAGCAGCCATAGGGAGGAATTCTTGAAGTCCCAGGACTGAGACAACTCATGTAGGTTGAAAGCACCTCTCATTTTATGCCATGCTGCTTTGAATAGTTTTGGGCAGTTTCCACAGATGTTGAAGTGAAAAGCTAGAAATTTGTTTGAGAACAAGCGTAAAGCTCAAACCATAAATTTGGGGTTTTTACTACATTGTTGTGTGCTGAAGTCTCCACTAAAGTAGAAAGTAAATGGAATTATCAAGATCATCTCTGCTGAATTTGATTTAAAATGTAGTTTGTTTAAAAATACAATGGCACAGACCCACAGTTGCTCATGCAGATATGCAGGGTACAGTCATACAGCCTATGTTTGTTGGAGGAAATCAACAATTTGATAACAATTCTTTTTATCTGAAAACTTTCTCCCTGAATTATCTCTATGGTCAGTCCGTGTACAAACTTCTTGCTATTGTATCCTTTCTATTTGATTCGTTCATAAAGCTGGAAGGGTAGACTTGAGAGAATAAACCATAGCCTGATTCACATATATTTTTTCCTAATGCTGATAGTGTGTTCAAAAAATCTACTTTCTTTGAAAATAGTGTGTTAGATTTCTCAAGGTATAAAAACATCCCTCATGTATCTTGCTGTAAATCAGAAGTGGCATCCCTGTGCCAACATGGCTTCTTCACCAGATGGAGCAGACACCACTACACTCCTTGGTTCAAGCAGCAGCTGCATGATGGACCATGTTTCTCTCAAAAACCCCCCAAAACTTGTAGTTTGTTGGTGAGCAAAGTTCATAACTGCTGCAAGTAAATTTAGGGTAAACATCAATAAAATATGTATATGTAAAAGAAAATGTCATTTGCAAGCCTACTGGAAAATGAACCCTGCACGGCTCCCTAGAAATTCTATGTTACATCTTTTTGTAAGACTAAGCAAAAATGCAGCAGCACTTTGTGCTAAGATCTTTGAATTACTTTGTGTGAATAAAGGTAACAAGATTTGGACAACACTAGGAGGGAGACAGGGAAATTAATTTTCTTGGTGTGCTGCCTGTAACTTTCAAACAATTCTGGGAGACTCCTGATAAGGGCCAGTGAGACTTGTTCTGGGAACAAAACGATGTTAACCAATCTGTGAGTAAACTCCATCTCAGCACTCCACTTGTCATTATTCAATCTGTCCTTACAAATAACACAGATAAAAGGATACTCTAGTCCCATGATGCAGAGGACTGATACACACAGTGAATCATAATCAAGCCAGGGATTCATTTTTTCCTTTTTTATTTTTTCTTTCTTTTTTTTTTTTTCAGGTAAGAGAAGCAGTTACCAGCTTTTAAATGGCATCATAAATTATTTGTTCTCTTTTGGCAAAAAAAGCTTGCTTGCATCTCACAACAGAAATCATTTGGGCTTTTCAGAAATTATTTAAGACTCATTGTTGTCTCTTGTTTAGCCAAGCTCCGGGCCAAGTGTAATTTACTTGATTTTAATTAGTCCAAAGCTGTGAAATGTGCATACAGAGCCAAACTGCTTTTGTGATGTGTTACCCAGTTTTTAAAAATGAATCTACAAATCCCCAAATCTGTGTCTCATCCTGTACTTCGGATCAATGTAAGTTTTGCTTTATAAGATGCCATTTCCTTATTGCTAAATACACTAAATATATTTCCAAGTTAGGCATTGCCTCTACTTATTGCATACATTTTAGAAATGTTTTTTTAGACTTATTTATAATAAGGGTATTACAAAGAATGTTTTTAGGACTTGCAGTACACCTCCGGTGACAGGAGAAACACATTTCATCTTACTCCAACTGCAGTACAAGGGCTCCTCTACCATCTTCCCAAGGAAAAGTCAAAGCACAGCCCCTAGAAATATGAGCAAATTTTCTTAAATATTTTTCTGAGTAAGATTTTGTGGAGCATCAGTTAACTGTGCAGTCTACATGACCAGGCAATATTTGACATCCTTATGTGCTGATGGTGTTCACCAAGCAGCCTTCAGTCATCCGCTCTTGCTGCACCCTACCCTTCTGGCTGTTACCCTGAACAGTATTGTGCAGACCTCAGCTCTTCTGATCTGATCCTAGATATAAGATACTCCATTAAGGCATGCATTAAGGAAGACACTGCCTTCTTTTTCCTGTGATAGAGAAATTGTATATTAATTTGTCTAGACCAAAGGCATAAATATTTGATTTTCACAGTCGCTGTATTAGCAAAAAGTATGCGGAGTTGACTTCTGTTCTCTTAGTTGAAATAAGCAAAAGCAATTTTAGTTCATGAACACAGTTTTTTATTCTATTTGCACAGCTTTAAAATGTATTTAAAATCTTGTTACTTGAAGTCTTTAAACAAAATATAGTTCTCTTATCTAATTTATGTTGTCAAGAACAAAGTGATTTACATAAGACAGTCGATAGACTATCAGGAACAGCCATACTTCCAGAGAGAAAAGCCTATTAGATCTTAATCCATCTGATAAGCATATTACTTCCACCAAAGCCAAACTGCTTTCGTATTCTGTATAAATAATTCCATTTAGTGTAATTGATTATTTTACAGCAGGAACCAAGATAGATATTGTTGGAGGAGAATCAGCCTATTAGTCATGTTTTGGAGGTTGTTCTGGAGAAGACAGATTTCGATAAGCTTGAGCTAGTCTGAGCGATTTGCAGAGCAGATCACTAGCCAAGTTGTCATTGTGCAGCTTCTGTTCTCTCTCAAATATCGGCTGAGCTATTGTAGTTCAGTACAAGATAATAGCAGTAACTGCATGCAGAAACCAGCTTCAGAGTGATGTAGCGAGCTATCATCATGCCTTGGTCTGGAACTGTATTATACCTTTGGAAATTGCTAGGCAATCAATGCAGAAAAGCTGCAAAAGGCAAGGTTGTTTTTGTTGCTGCAAAAGTATGATTTATAGGTGCTGCAGATTACAGAATGTGTCAGGAATACTTGGTCCCTGATTTGGGGATACGTGGTGGGTACTCCAGCAGCTGGCTGCTCTCTTGTGATAAGGCAGTATCCCTCAACAGAGTTTTAAGAACAGTTGTCTGGGGCAGATGTGAGTTGAAATGGCCTTGATTCAGTGCAGTAATTTTTTTTTAGTGCAATAAAAAGGTTAGTGTGAAACTACTTTGTCTATCTGTTTTGTCTTGCTCTTTCCTTCTTGTCCGTGCTTTTTTTTTCGGTTTTGGTTGTTTGGTTGTGGTTTTTTTTGCCTGTGTATTACTTTTTTCTGAGCTGCACGATTACACCTTCGCCTTCTGTTTATTACGTTCTCACAGCAAATGGATTCACACACTTCTCAGTTAAATGTGTTACTGCCAAAGAGCATGAAACCGTGTTTGTGTGTGAGGACTTCTAAAGGTTCTGTTTAAAAGAGCAGGCTGTGTTTAAGCATAAGTATAATTCATGTGTGGTGACATTTCAAGGTTATGGAAATCCAGAATTGGTTTTCACACTCAAAATTTAAGCAACGGCAGCAACTGTTGTTGTCTTCATCGTGGTGGGCTGCCACAGCAGGTTAATGCACCTTAAGCAAAAAAATAATTGGGGAGGGTGGTTCCTAGAGGGGCAACTAAACATGTTTTTAATTGTAGTGTAGATACATCATTGCCTTTCTAATTCAAGTTACATATGCATGGGAGAAAACAAGGTGCCAGAGGACCGACCATCGTGGTATATTGGCTCTCAAAGCAGCCCTGAAATATAGATGTAAACCTGCCAAAGTTGTGAAGTGCTTTACTAACTCTTTTTAAGCAGATGAATTAGAATTTGATGCATAGTGTTTCCTTATAAAAGTAGATTATTTTCTTTACCTAAACTCCAAATGGCTTCCAGACCAGAATGAAAATAAATACTTCATGATGAGATAGGGAAAGGAGAAGAATGTAAAGTGGTTGAAGGGTTTGAAGTCAGAATTGTAGCTTTTTCAGGGGGTTGTGCTGCCCACAGACTAAGTAGTGCTTGAGACTGAAGTTTGTATTTTAGCTAGGTTCAGTTATTGGAATAACACTGAATGAGCTTCCCCTGCAGCTGTGGTAGCAGCTCAGAGCCTTCTAATGAGCAAAAAGTGATTCTGGAGAAATACTCCCAAGTGATATTTGAAAATACTTATTTGTATGATAACCAGGGGTTGTCTCATGAGCAGCCGGTGGGCTCTCTGCAGGCCATCTTGTCAAACCACTAGCAATGCCAAATGAAAAAAAAGGGCAATTTTTTCCCATATTTCTAGAAGTGAGTTTTTCCCATCTCCCACCTTACGCAACAGGCTGCAGAATGTATTTTGCCATTTGAAATCATGGCATACAGTGATTGTGATGAGCTGGGCTTTGGTTAAGGCTGTGGGGTTTTCTCCACCAGAGCACAGCTGAATTATGGGACTGGCTGACTTCTCAGAGACCCTGGTTCATGCTCAAAGCTGGACTGTAAAGGCTAATCTCATTGCTGAATTCATTTTACTCACCTCTCTGCTGTCTCTGAAATGCATTTCTTTCTTATTTGTGCATTTTGTAAATGGAGCAAGTAAAACATAAGGTATGAAAAAGATGTATGAGTTCAGATCTTCAGTTAGTGAAATTAAGTTCAATGAAGAAGTCGTATCAGAAAAATGCTTGAATGAGAGAATTTTTTTTTTTATATTACAAAGAAAACATGAGCATTTAACTTAGAGAAATGGCTATGGAATAAGGTAAAATTGTATGTATGTTGTAGCACAATAAAAGGGCAACGCTGGGTTTACTTGTTCTTTAGAGTTTGAACTGGGATTTTCAAGGGCAGGGTAAGTTTCTTTGATCTACATCTGTGCATGCAAATATAAGAGCTCCAATTACAGATGCAGATGTGTGCATTTTTGTAACGATATCCTTGAAACAAACTTCATGTAGAAATAAAGGGAAATCTGATGTGGTATCACTGAGTGGAGTGGTGACATCCCACAGAGTTACAGCAACTTTTCCTTGACAGGCTTTTGTGCTCCATCCTGCAAGGAAGAAAAAATGTGGCAAAGTGACTCTCATAAGCAATCACTGATTTATATGGGAACTCATGGATGAATTTGATTGGGATGAATAGGGAATCAAAAATCAATTAAAGAGTGATTATTGTTTCTTCCACAAATTGATTTCATGTTTTGGCAGCCTTTAGGAAATGTTCTGCCAGCTTCAATGAGCTTACAATGTTAAAAACCAGGCAAGAATATGTATCACTTAATTAGAATTCATCTTTTGCTGTAGTCTTAAATGCCTGAAGTAGAATCAGGTGAACAAATCACATCTTTGCCATTTTATGCCCATTTTCACTTTTTTTTATCTTTCAATTTTAGTCATCTTTTCTTTCTAGTTCTTTGTTAAAATGTGTAATACAGGTTTGAATGTGGATCTTTCTCATTTTATACATGTGGACACTACATTCAAATGCTCATCTCTCTGTGTGGATTACAAAAGGGTTCATTATCAGATTCCAGAAACATGTGTGACTTTATTATATAACCCATCATCATGTTGAGGAATTGTTAGATAGTCCCACGACTTTCCTGATCTCTCTGACTATTATGGGGAGAACAAAAGCAAGAAGCCAGGAGGAACAGGTGAGCCTCAAGGCAAGGGTCAGGTGTGCTGAGGTCCTGAAAGCCTTCTGCAAACTTTGAGCCTTCCTGCAATTCAGGGTAAATTGAAAATATTCTGTACTGCTGAAGATGGGATCTTTTATACTCAGAGAAATGAATACTTTAACTTCTAAAGGGATTAATATCTCCAGTGTGTTTAAAAAGAAAGTCAAAATATTTACCTTTGAAACTATGGGAATTTAGGAGTAATGTTAGTAGGGAAGGAGAGAGTTCACCAGAGGAGCTTAGTGAGAGCTGAGAACATGTGAATATTATCCAGCATCTCTATAAACAAGGGAAGTTAAACATGCCTTTGGAGATGGGTAATTGTTAAATACAGTGGTTTATGAAAACTATGAAAAGTTTTTCTTTCGGGAAGGAAGGGAGACTTCCATAAAGTTGCCTAAAAGCAAGAACTGCAGTCTAATGTGCAACCCTGTGCTCTTTATGTAACCCAGGAAATCTTCTGTATGACATGAGCCAAATTCTAACCCAGCAAAACCTTATTCAAAATAAGTGTGTTTATGGCTGAATTAAGTAATGTCTCAAAATTTTGAACTGTAAAAGATATTGAGCACACAAGCATAAACATGGATTCATTTTTATAATATATACAATTTTCACAATATAGGAAAAGCCAAGTTTTGGTTAGTGAGTTCTGAAATAAGCTTTTCAGCCATTTGGGGTCCTCAGCAAGACAACAGTGCCTACATGCCCCTGCCCCAAACTGCCAGCACCACACTCTGCTTACAGGGTCACTGCATCCTTCCCCAGTGCATGCAGAGTTGCAGAGGTTGCTCTAAAAGTGCCCAGGCACATTCAGGACTACCTAGTCATGAATTGTGCTTGCTTCTGCCAAGCAAAGAGCAAACAAGATCCTCAATCCGAATATATTTAAAAATTCGGTGTTGCCATCCTGCTTGTGGGTTTTGAGACACTGAAAGTTACGCCTGCTGCCAATGTGCAAGTGCTAAAGCAGAACAGAACTAAAATATGGAAACATACATGTAGTGTGCAGCATAAAAGCAGGTGAATTCTAAAGTGAAATGGTTTGGGTTAGCTGTGAAAACAGAGGAGAAATGGGCGTATTTACAAAGGGCACATAATGTCTTTTACTTGTCTCTGTGAAGAGATAGGTAGGATGTCGGTGAATGAGTCTGTTCCCAGCCTCAGTTAATTATGGTGAGCTAGTGATAGTGTGATAGTGTTTCTTTATTTAGGTGCCCTGCTGCTGGCCAAGCCCACCTGAGACACGCTATCCAGGCCTGGATGTTCCTCAGCAAAGTGCTTAGATGTATTTTCAAGAATCACCATATGCTAACAAAGCCCACAGAATAGGCTGTGCAGCTGAATGCCACTTGCCTGCTACAGATGCAAGCTAATTCGCATCAGCTTAACTCTGTTTAACTGCAGAATATAGCAACTGAACTTTTGCCACAAGTTACGTATATGAACACACATGAATAAGTGGCTTGGTAGACCCTCACCAGTGTGTTGGGCTGTGCTGACTTATCTGTGTGCCCAAGTCTTTGTTGTACAGATTTAGACATGGGTTTATCTGCCTGCAAACACCTAGCACTTAGGCATCCTGTCTGGTTTTCTCTCAAAATTTTTAGATTGCAACCTTTGAAAGAGGACAGACAGAACTATCAATTACTTGATAAAGATAGTAGCCTTTTTGGGACAGGGATAATAATGAAAGTAATTGCTAATGGGGTTTTGCAGAGTAAATGGGCCCTTCAGATGATGCAAGATACAGTTCTTCCCTGTGTCAGTATAGGTAGTGAAATATTTGAATGTGTTTTTCAGCTATATCTGTCAGTCTCCCCTTTTTATTTTTCATGTAGCTATTCACCTCAAGCAGTCCATGAATAAGAAAGAAAGAAAAAAAATAGTACCTAATTTACAAGGCTGGACTGTACTCTTTCACTCTCCTCAGGGTTTTGATAGCACCTTTAAGGCCCAACTCCTCTGTAAAACTTCACTTACACACATCATATTAAAAAAAGCTTGGAACATTAACTTTAAGGAGAGTCACTTCTACAATCTCATTTTTCACTAACTTTCTTCACTGTAGAGATGTACATTACATAAGTATGTAATGAAAAGTTTTTGCCCTGTGGCAATGGGATATTACTTTTATTACTCATAACTTCAGAAGTGAGGCCATAATGTGGGGAAAAATGAATAGCAATGTCACAGAACAGGCAAAATAATTTTGAAGTGCTTTTTAGCACTACATGTCTAATACACACTCTGATATGAGGAAGCCAGCACCTCAGCTGTGCCCATGGGGTTATGCCCTGTTGATTTTAAGTGTGGTTGCTCATCAGCTATGACCACATAGAATAAGGCTTTCTGTTCAGTGGGATGACATCACCAGAAATGAGATATGCTGGAGTGCTCAACTCTGTTAGGGTTGTAAGGGATATTCTACTAAAAGCCACTGGAGAAAGAAGAGTAATGACTTTTATATGCTCAAAAGAACCATGGATGGGAGGAAAAGCTGTGTTAAATGCAATGACATTATTGTATTTGCAGCAGTGAATGTAATATTTAAACTATGACTTCACTTTTCATATTAAGTGTGTTCATGTGACCTTTTTTGCCTTCATAAACATATTTGAATGAAGATAATACTGAACCCCATCAAGAGCATGGAGAAATCCTGCACCTCTTGCAGTGTTCATAGCTGAGCTGGGCTGCTTAGGGTCCCTTTGTCATGCTGCTCCCTTCTTTTCTCTGCTTTGCATTTTGCAGTAAATACCATTTGGCCAGGCTGGACTGGAGAAGAAGTGACATTGGTTTGAGCTGCATTCGGCTCCAGAATGACTTTCAGAGACATGTTGCCCCAGGCCACAATTTGGCCATGCTTGGCATAGCCGTGTCCTACCAAAGGTTTAAATCCCTCTGGGCTGCAGAGCAGGGCCAAGAGGATACAGCACCCAGTGAGTCCTGACCCAAGTTTTTAATGCTGCTTCCCTCATTATACATTACATTTCTTCTTGATTTATGCCCCATGATATAAATTATATTGATCTCTTTTCTTGACTTCTCTGACCGTATAGTGATTTGTCTTCTCTTGCTTTCCTGACCACTCATAGAGCAAGCCTGTCATTATTAACTCCTTTTTCTTTTCATGTTGTTGTACTTCCTTTTTGCTCTTACTGTTGTCTCATTCAATACCTCTCTTTCTGGTGGCCTGAATTGCCAAATACAACGTTAGAACAACTCTTCCACAATATGTAGTGATGTAATCATTTTCTTCTGTTCCACAACTAACTTGAATAATCTACCTTTTATACAAAATTGATTTTTCTCTTTATGCTGATTAATGCTAGCATCTCATCTTTTCCCAGTTTTAACACTTACATGTACATCAGAGAGTATTTAATAATAAAAGGTTTATCCCCATTTTCAATGAATATTTTAAGAGATGCAGCACCCATATTTCCTCTCGGGACATTTGCATAAAATCTCACTGAAGCCACCATATACTTTCATCAAATTTTAGAGAACACTTCATTGCCCAACAGAATATATGTTGTGCATTGTACAGTAGTTCTACAATATTACCACATGAAAATGCAGCCCATAATACATAAACTGCATCTCCAGTGTACCTTACCCAGCCACCTCCCTCTTTGTCAGCTCATCTGTCCAGAAAATGTTCAGCCAAGTTCCCACTGAGATCAGCAGCAGAGTTCTAGACTACCTCAGATCATTTTGAATTAACAGTGTAATGAATTTAATTAAAATGTATTAATGTCACATTGGGCTTTTAGCCATGATTTTAAGAAATCACAGGGGAATCAAACTGCCAAAATTTCTCAAAGTAATTCTTTGAGAAGTTTGAAAATGTTATGAAAAGTAATTAGAAGTACAAACATAAAATGCAGCGGTGTTAACATGGTTGAGATAGATGATTGTTTTAAGGAATCAAGAATGTTACACATCTGATGTGAAATTTCCTTTGCCAAGTTTCAGATATCTAAAGAGAGAGTTGATTTAGCACATCCCACAGTATGGGGATCTGATTTGGGCAGGATGAATCACCCTCTGGTGCCTGCTTTCTATTTTCATTGGCTACAGTTAACCTGAGGACCTCGCTGAGATTGTGCACCTAATGCTTAGGTGACTCATGTTTTGTGAAGGTAATATGGGCCTGATTTGGAAAGTGCAAGGGCACCGGCAACAAAATGTAACTTCCAGACTAAAGACAAAATGCCATCCAAGTTATTTGGACTGTGGGTGTCTTATCCCTTATGCAGGTAAAGAGAAAATATTAAACAGACTGACCTGATGCTGATTTCTAAGCAGAAATTTAGCAGTTGTCATTAAAGTGACGATGTCCTCTCTGCTCTGTAAATTCAGGATGATCTGTGCTGCTAAGATTTTTTGTTACAAATGGTCCTAAATTTTTGTATTGCTTCACCAGATTTTTGCAAACTTCGGTGATATTTGAGCATTTGGTTTACCTCATTTAAGGACACGCAGAAAAGGCAAATCCCAATCCAAGCCGCTTTGAAGTTTCAGAGTGGTTTTACCTGTGAGTTTGCTTTGATCACAGAGATTCTGTAATTTCAAAGATTAACAGATTTAGATTTACAAGGGGCAAGTTGTCAGCTTGGATTCAGTGGGCTTTTTTGAAAATCACAGAGGTGGCTGCTGTTGGCTGTTCACACCACCACTGGGAATATCCTATGTGAACTTCCTCAGATATTAATTCCAGACTAAATAGTTCACACCTGATACTGGAAGAACACTACCATCTTGTAATGAACCAGTTTCCTCACTGTGAGCCATCAATGCACAGCACTGGGAAATGAAACACGTTATTGCCAGTTGTAATTTGAGAGCTTGGGAGAAGCAAACTGAGAGCAGTTATATGAATATTATGATCCAGAAACTCTGTTATCTACTAGATGCATCCATATCGATAAGTGGTTATTATTCTGTTCTAGCTGGCTGACATTTATGGTTTTCGGGATTTAGACTGGGATTTTCAGTTCAGTTAAATCAGATGTCTGCAAATAAGTATCTGTTATGTTTAAGTTTCCCAGAGCCTTTCTTTCAAACCTGTTATTTTCTCTGAATCAAATGCTTAGTTCAGCAGAGCCTGAAAATGGAAACAAACTCCAAATGGTCTCCACAGGATATTTTGGCACAAATATCTCTTTGAAAAGATAAGAACAAACCATGAGTGGGATAGAATGCATGTACCAATATTTATTATTTATTCAGAACATTCTAAAAAATCATGTGTAGAAAAAAAGTAGTTATGGTCTGCGAAATTATACTTTAGTTCTTGAATTTTAGTTTAGGTTCTTTAGTAGTCAGGAGGATAAATGGTGTGAGGGAAGACTGTTCTACCGTGTTTTCCCACCTCCAGATTTCTTGCACATTGACCTGGGGTTCCCATCTGCTGCAGGTGGGTGATGTCTGGAGTTGTGAGGTGTCCACTGCGCTGCCTCTGCCTCACCTCTCTGGCTCTTGGTGCCATGGGCTCTTGGCAGTGCCAGGGGGACCATTCCTGCTTCCTGGAGCATCCTGTCTTGTTGTATTCAAGGACAGTCTTGTAAAAAGATTCTTGAACCTTTCTGCCTCAGTTCTCTCTTGTATTGATTCAACTGCTAGGAAGTGGGGGAAAAAAAACCCCAAACCAGTCTGTGGTGATGCTGAATATATCAAATGGACCTTTAATAAATATCCTCAGAGGCACTCTCCCACCCCATGCAGATGTTGGATTTCCTCTAATGCCATACATAACAATAACATGAAGTTTCTGAATATTTTGAAGGGTTTCTAGGTGAGATTAGAGGAAGAGCTACTTCAACTGAAGAAGGAGATTTAATGATGCAAGATTTTAGCGTGTCTGATAGTGAAAGAACAAAGCAGGTGAAAGCAAAATGTCAAAACAGCTGCACAGTTTGTGATAAATATTGTTCTGGAGATGCCGTTTCACTGGCACAGGTTTTCCAGGGCCTCACTTAGCAAACTTAGTGCAGATTTCAATAATCACCACAGATTTGAGCTGTAGACCTTTCTTGAGCTTATTCAGTAAAACATTTATTTTAGTCACATTTTTACCTCTATGTTAGATGAAATCTGAACTGCTGGCTGATGAGAGCAATATCGGCAGGTTCATTGAGTTGTGGACACCCAGTCACTGTTTTGGATAATGTTTAATATGATGTATTTCAAATTTATTTTTCTTTTGAAATTTATTTTATATTGTTTATTTAGTATTTTAGAGGTGGATGGGGTTTGTTGTACGAAAAGCTGGTCAGGAAAGAAGCAACATGATTGCACCATGAAAATAATCAAGAGTAGTCACAGTATTAGCAGGGTCTGTTGAATTGTCCTCAAGGGCCTTTTCTAATTGTCTCTGCAAACTGAATTAGCAAGATGGTTTCACTAACTTTTTTTTAGTGGCAGCTGCCTACCCAATTATATATATTCATTAGCTCTGGTATGATTTCATTAACCAATGTACATTAAGTGTCTATTAAGCAACTTGTGCTTATGTTCCTAGACAAGCAGTGATGCATATTCTGGTTAGTGTGCTTATTAGCTCATTGGTTTGGATAAACTGGTTTGTATTTATATTTTCAATTTGTCATTAGTTGTGAACTGTTCCAGCTGAAGGATGAATGTAAAAAGGTAATTAAGCTGTTTAGGTTTAATTATTTTTTGTTTCAACTGTCTCTCAGAACCACAAACCTGGCCAACCAGGCAAATGAGCACTAACGAATGAAGCCACATGATTAAAACATCTGTCACTGTCCTACTGGGTCGATTGAAAGCCTGGATTGGCTGCACGCTCTGAGGGCAACGATTGCTATGGAAAGCCAAATAAGCCAGAGTTAATGTTCTTCTTACTCTTTGCCTGTTGAGTTGACAGTGATGGGTAGCAAACATGCACCAATGAGCAGTAATGAAGTCACTTTTAGATTGGTTCAGCACAGGTTTTTCAGGCTAATTAGCTAGACAAAAATGTTAATTTAATCAAGGGAACATGCATTCGTTAAAGAAGGTGTGTAAGATAATTGAAGTAGAGAATTAGCTCAGTCAAGAGGTAGACTATAGCTCCTGACTAAATTGTCCAGATAATAAAAAGAATGATATATGTATGTATAATTTCTTACCTTAAAAAAAAGTAAAAAAAAAAAACCAAAACCACCAAACAAACAACCACCAAACACCAAACTAAAAATCCATGGGTTTGTCTCTGGGAGTCGATGGATATACATCAGGAATCAAAACTTTCTCCCTGTAGTTGTGTATATTAGCTAAGGGCAGGGGGGTGTTGGTTAGAAGTCAGAGAGAAGGCAGAGAGTGAACGAGATGTTGATTCTGCATTACAGATGGCACAAATCACATTATCACATTGTTGCTCAAATGAGCTCATTAGCTTCTTACTTCATGGGACTTTATTTATCAGAGGTGTAGCATGGCTGCATTTGTCTGATTTTGCTTGATCTTTGGGGCCAGATCAGGAAAAAGCAAGAAATACAGAGTTTCAGCTATTAAGAAGTAAAATACAGTGCAGAGTGCCTTACCTGATCTGACTGTATCTGATCTAAACCAAATAAAAAGGAGAGGTGAATCTCTAAGATTACTCGGTTACTGCAGCACAGAAAATAATTAAAACATTGTATTAGAGCTTTGTACTAATTTTTAACTTTCCCCACCCTATACACAATTTAGATTTTAGATTTAGACAAGAAATGTGAATGACAGTTTATGTTGGGAGATTTAGCCTTTTTTCACCTAAATAAACTTCTGTCATTCTGAATATGACCCTTATCTTGAAACCTACCATCTGCCTTAAACTCTCTCAATCCCACCACGCAGAGATGCTGATGATGATTGATGCAACATTTCCCAGAACATGGCTGTGTCTGTAATTGTATGGTGACCCATAAGAAGAACATCCAGGAACAGTCACAGATGCAGTCTGTGTTTCACATAGCCAGTCCTGAGGGATTGGTCAGAGCAAATATTATTTATATGTTTAAAACATAAATATTTTTTTGTCTAACTGCACAGCGCTTTAGATAAAAGAATAGCTATCACCTGTTGCTGTGGTAGGGTATCTTTGTGGTAGTTCTTTTAATGGCTGGGAGGTTTTTGTCTTCTTTATTCTGGGAGGGTGGAGAGCATTCAGTGGGTATTATGAGTCAGTTACATATTTCTGTATGGGATGTTTGGGAAGACGGCTGGAGGGAAGGAATATTGGCATGTGCTAGTATACGTGGATTAGTTTGCTTGATAACATAATTTTCAGTGTTATGGTTAATGGGACTATTTTAATTCTTATACTGTTTGTTGCATTGTGAAGCAGTTAACAATTACCCTTTTTACTGTTTGTTTAGTCCATGGATTCTGGGATGGGTCATATAGGGCAGCAGATGGTAGAAAGGAGATTGAGGTAGAAATTAAGGTTTCTTGTTATAACTAACAGGTTTTATGGCTTGTAATAGAGGTTTCATTTCTGTGCTTAAACGGTGTAAACAGTTTTCATTAGCATCTAAATTTAACATAATTTTCAGGAGCATGCAAGTTCTGGTAACTGGAGACAATTGATATTGATCTAACAATGAAGGAAGAAACAATTAAAATGCTTAAAGTTAAATTTGCGAGAGAGATGAAGATGAAGCTTTTTAATTTGGGGTAAATGAATCAGCACCATGCATTACTTTGGTAATGTAAATTTATTTTTTTAATGCTTATGAATAAATTATCATGCAGCTGTACCATGAGGTATTAACAGACCCCATGTAATTTGGACACATGGGCAAAGCAATCCTGGAGAGATGTCTGAAGGAATCTCAACTGAGTTCTTGTCTTATATAGTGAAATATCTAGATGTTTTGACCTGATCATGATATCTGATCCTTTTACTTTTGCCTGATCAAGCTCAGCTGTTTTATGAGGCCTGGTTTGTTCTGCTGTTTATTCTAGTATTACTCTTCTAAAAATCTACATCCTGTGGTTATTTTGTGTTTGCAGCCTCCATATTTGAAGTGCCAAGTGCTAGTCATCTTTGAAAATCTTTTCAGATTAATAAGAAACATATAATTTTGAGAAGAGGAACATCAACTAATTGCTTCAGATTTATCTAAAGGCACCTAAATAGTTTTGTAAAATTTGGTATAGCTCCTGATGCTTTGCAGATTGATCTGCATGCCATATGTTGCATATGGCAGTTGAATCTGTGGTATTGGGACAACCCCCAGTGTCTCATTTGAGGGAAATTAATGGATTTTTTTTTTCCTCTAGGAGCGATTTTCTAGCCTGCGGGGAAGTTGTGTACTGCACAGCTTTTGGGCTCTGACAGAGTGCATTGGTTTTTCTGTTCTTTTTTATCAGACTAGAGATATTGAAAAGGTTCTCAGAAGACGGGTATCTTTTAGAACCTGTTTCCCAAAGTGCTGTCACGTTGTGGAGAAGGTGCTTGTTGGCCATGTACAGCTTGGAAATTTTTCCCTTCTATTATGCTGATATTAGAGATTGGCAAGAGCTGATCCTGATGGGACTCTTGTGTGAGATTCACTGTGAGTTGCTATCGCTTTTTGGCTGCTTTAATAGTGCTAACCATATGCTATGCAGCTCAGCACAGCCCTATTGTGGCCTCTCCTTGGCTTGGCTTTTCTGCTTGGCACTGGAGGTGCCATAATTCATTACTATGTCAGGGAGAAGGAAGTGGGGAAGAAAGTATGTTGGCTGAAAGGGAGTCCTAGGATCAATGGCATCAGGAAGTCAGTGGGCAGAAGGGATAAGACATTGCCTTGATGACCGATGCTCATCCCAGGTCTCCAAAACAGGACCTCTTCAGCCCCTGGAGCTCAGAGCAGTGATTCTAGCAATGCCCTGAAAAGGAGACAGAGTAACTAGTAGGGGCTGAAATCTATTTTGCAGCATGCGGGATCGTATCTCCTGCCTGTCTTCATCCCATTGCTGTAGCCCTGCCTCACTTCTCTGCAGCTTTTTGCAGTGTGGCCCAGGGAAGGGAAGAGCTGTGATTTCTGTCGCTCCAGAGAGTTCATATAGTTCATTTTTTGCATGGTTTAATGAGGGTTAACAGAGCAACTGATCTTCTGATTCTATGACTCAGAAACAAAGAAATCTGCTGCTGTTGCTATATATGTTTTGTATTAAATATACACCTAGCAAAACTGCGTATTCTATCTAATGCTTCCTTTATCCCTCACTTGTTTTCCTTCTGTCTCTTCCATTCCTGTTGCCCGTCAGGTAACTGCTGTGATGCAGAGGTGCATTCAGAGATGTTAGTGCTACTTCTGCCTATTTCTCAGTAACACAGAAGAGACCAGAAAACTAGGATGGTTTTCTTTCTCAGCTTGACAAGTACTATAACCAGGGGCTCTTTAGGTGACTCTGGCAGAAGTTGGGTAGGCTTCTACACATGCACAACCCATTATCTTTTTTTCAGAAGTTTAGAACTTTTAACAAGTTTGCAAAATTTTCAAAACTTCTATCTTGGCATGGGCTAAAGAATATTAGGAGCAAATGGGTGCTTATGACATCTTTGATTTGTGAATGGTACAATAGAATTCTCCTCTGGGGCAGAGAGCTATTCATGGGGTGATGGTTAGATGGGGAGCTGCTGGAGTGGGATTTGTCCTCTCATCCACAGCTCACATCAAGAGAAGCTTTAGAGTGCAGGTTGGATATAACAACTTTTAAGAGTTCCCAACTGTTCTTTGTTCATCTGATATAAGTGCCCAGGAGAGGCTCGATTAGTTTCAGGAGGACATGTTGAATAGAAATATATTCAAATGGCATTCACCAGTTTTAAAAACATTTATTGCTCCAGCTTTATCTTTGATCTTAGCTCTGACTAATTCTTTTTTTCCTACCTTTAATGTGGTGATTATGTAAAAAAAAAAAAAAAAAAAAAGTACCTTTTATGAAGTTGCACCCTAAGGTCATTGCCTTAACTCCTGTCTTCTTTTCAAAAATTGTGAAGGTATAGATCATTAGAATTCTTTACATACATTTCAGTGTTGCAGAGGGATGCCAGCATATTACTTGTTCACTGGTATTCTTTACTATTTAAAAGCTTTAATTTCTTGCTGTGATGACAGCCTGAGATCTTTGTCAATCTTTTCTAACTATTGTTTATCAAAATTTCTGTAGTTTCTGAAAAGAAAGGCTTTGACCATGCTGTTGTCTTGTTAGCAGGAATCAAGATAATCAAACCATATGAAATGGTAAGGTACCTTTTTGAAATCTCTACAAAAAAGACTGTGGTAAAATCTTAAAAACATTTGAAAATTAAGAGAAAAATACCCTCAGATTTACAAAACATCTGCTCTCATTTGAGTGACATTCTGAGATAATCAAGTCAAATAGATGCTGTTCTTTCCACATGAACAAGTGGCTTATATAAAAAAAAATGTCAGGGAACATATTTGGCCAAGTGTAATAATAGTAGTATTGATGCACATGTGCTTTATTGCAAGGAAGAAATGTTATCACTCCAATTACCTATATAGAAGATTGATAAATCCTAACTGGAAACAATTTAAATGTAACTGTGAAGTTACAATTTTAAAACTACCAACTATTGTTCATAATTAGTTACCAACAATACGTGATATTGTTTAATTAACAGTTGAAGTACATGAAATTTCTAGGTGGTTTATCTGCACTAGTGTTTTGGGATGTACTGTAACTCAAGGTAATTGAATATCAATTAACATAAGTTAATGAACGTACATTTTTGGGAAGACACAGTACAGTTAATGGATCATCCTGGAGTGAACCACAATTAAGCACACACCCGTTTGTTTTGCTGAACAAGCATCTACTGAATGTCCACACTAGAATGTATAAGGTCATTCATTAACTTTAATTAATAGGCATTCATCTCTACTACCATTCCAATCAGAAGACACCCTGTAGGTAATCTGAGGACAGCTGTTGATGTTTCATGGCTAAAGCAATTAAAGATATTACCTCTATTAACCATGGCACAAGCTTTTGTTAACTATTGGCCTTTAAAACAATGTGAGCAATAAACAGGAGCTTAAAGTCTATGAAGTGGAATTCATGTTACATTAGTGCACTAATTGAATTTAAGGTGGTGACTGGTTTTCATCAGAATTTCAGACAATATGGAGGAAAAAGCCCATTTCAGCAATGTCATGCACACGCTCCACTTTTACATGGTGTCAGCTTGTTGCAGAGGTGAATACTTGAACACATGTGGCCATTAGCCAGTGAGTCAGGATCTGCATTCATCAGCTGAAGAAGAACCTGGTTGTCAAATGTTTTCTGTTCGTGCAGAAAATAAAAGGCAGTTTTATGCCAAAATTCTTTGAGTGATGTAGGGACAGATAAGATGTTTCTTGGAAATTGAAGAACACAAATACTGGAACACATTCCCAAATACAACTAGGAGCCACAAACATGGAGAGCTTGGAGATTTAAGTGTCTCCTTTTGAAAGATTTATAGTGAGCTTATCAAGACAGTAATAATGTACAAAGTCACTAGCCAGGGGAGACTTTAAAAAGCAAATGTATAAGTAAGTTGTTTGTATTATGTAGAGGTTAAGTAAACAAAAATGTATTTTTCAGTGATTTAGGAATCTCTGCTTTACTCTAACAAACAAGAAAAAAAACCCAGCATAAGGTTTGGCAAAGAAAGTAATCATTAAAAATTAGTTACTATGCGGGCAAAGCAGTTACTTTTAACTATATAGCAAACTGGAGTTTGCTTCAGTGTAAATGAGAAACTGCTTCAAGATTCCTGTACATGTTTAGTACACCCCCAGACTTGACTTGTTTGTTCAATGACAGCTGCATTTATTTTTCATAGCCCTTTTTAAGTAAAATGTAGTTTCACTGGGAAAGTACAGCATGTAATGAAACAATGACAAGAGACCTGCAGGAAATGAAATAACTGAAGGCTCATATGGGCAAATTTGGACTGTACAATGCAGTTTTGTGTAGGGAGCCACAAGGTCACTTATTTAGAGCTCAGTGAATTGCTGCACTAATGGAGTTTTAGTGTTGCCTCCACCAGCTCCTGCACCTCAGGTGTCTCTGTGTGGCACTGTGCAGTGCCGTCCAGGTGTGCCCATGTTGGATTTGGAGGAGTGCTCTCCATTGGCAAGGCTGCTTGTGGAGTCTGCAGGTGAAGTCTGGAGAAAAATGGAGGCTGTGGAGATGCTGAGCACTGTTGAGCTCAGTCTACATGTTGGAGCACAGTGTCACCCTTCCCACTTGTAGCCTGACCCTACGCCTTCTTCCAGTGCCCTTTGCCCGGGCCCGCAGCATGTGTTGTCCAAATTCATCCTGCAAAGCCTGAAGAGCCCTTTGTGGCCATGAGGCGGGTGAGCCTTTGGTTCATGAGAGGACTAACATGGGCACACACCATCCAAGACCTCTGCAAAGCTTCTGTGGCCAATTCTAGCCAAAAGAGGTTTGGACTCTGATCATGTTGAGCCATGAATTATGTTGAGGAAAATATATTATCAGAGAGTCCTTTTTCATGTCACAGTAAACAAAGCAGCTCAGAGGTGACAGCTTTGTTGAAAGTGACTTGGGTCCTCTTTGGTACACTCTTGTTATTGTTTAAAATGGACAAAGGTGTTGTCAGGCATTGGAATAGCCTGCACAAGGAGGTGATGGAGTCACCATCTTTGGAGGTGTTTAAGAGCCGGGTAGATGTTGTGCTTAGGGACATGGTTTAGTGGTTTTGACAGGGCTAGGAATAAGGTTGGGCTTGATGATCTTGAAGGTCTCTTCCAGCTGGAATAATTCTATGATTATGAAATAAATTCTTCAAAAGCAATTAGTATGTTTCATTTCAGTTACCTGCACATCTTTCAGGGAGCTGTCTTGAAAGAGACTATTATATTATATGTCATATATATAAAATAGTCATTATATATAATGACTATTAAGGATTTTATACCCTGCTATTTTCTCTATTTACTAATGTTACTTTCCATTCCTTCTCCAGAAATGCTTAGTCTGATATTTAACAAATGAAGCTATTATTATCTTAACTTACGTAAGATTTTCTTCCCCCATAGTAGTGATTTGAGAAGGGGAAAAAAACCCACAAACCCTTAGCAGGACTTTAAGAAACTCATTGCACAGCTTCATAGTAGATATGTGAGATAGATACTTGTATTGTAGCAACAGTGCAGAGCTACTGAGGAGTAAAAAGAGGTGACCAAGCTGAGAAAAAATGAAAATACTGAGATCAAAGAATTGCTGAAGATGGATGAGCTTGAGTCAGGCAGATTTTATTTTTGGCTTTCCAGAGCTTTACTCTAAATTTCAGAATTTCTATTAAATATTGGCTGTAGACACATCCATAAGCTTTGAAAATACAGGTTGATAATGAGTTTGCAGCTAAATCTCAATTTGATTTCTGTTTGGGTTTTTTTGAGTAGCAAAAATATTCCCTGTGTCTATATAATTAGTGGTTTAATGTTTGTTTTCTTTCAGTTGTCTGTCTTTTGAGATATTCCTGTAGTCCCTTCATCATTTCATAGAAATTAAAATTCTGCCCAAAATAACTCAAACTATCCTTAAGTTACATACAAAAGATTTTCAGCTCCCAAACAGATCTTTTCAAGCTTAGTCTTAAATAAGGTTTTTAAAGATACAGAGACTTCCACTGCCAGTTTTTAAGAACGGTGGGTTTTTTGGTTTACATTTTAGAAAGGATATTGTCAACACTAGCAAACTCTTAAATAGTTTGTCATTTATTAGAAGTATGCTGTACTTAGGCAACGTGTTGGTATTTTAACAAATTCTAGGACTTCTGACAAAGTCTTGCAACATTTTAGCTGCAACATTCTCTGCTTGCATTTGGTAACAAGTGTTGGAAATAAACATTATGACATAATCATTAAGCATTTGAGGAGTAAACATGGCTTTCTAAGGAATGCCTCTTACAGCCTGCAGAAGCTTGGAACACTAATTAAAGTCAGACATTTCTTAGCTTAGAAATTGATTAAGCAGCAAACATCTCTTAGGAGTTTCCTGTGAGCTGGTCCCATTCTCCATGTTAGAAATTTTAGATATTTTTGGAGGATTTCCTAGAAATGTGTGTAAAATCAGTGTATTGCACTGATTGACAAGACTGCTAAAGTCTTTAAGGCCCCACCAATAGCTGAAAGAAAAAATAGCAGATTTTTTTATATATATATATACATCAAGTGAGAAAATTGCCATGATACATAGCCAGAGCAATAGCATTAAACTATACATTTCTTAGTGTCAACAAAGACAAACTTGAAATAACCAATCAGAATAGTAAACTATAACATTTGTATTAGTACCTCATCCTCGATAAAAAGTCACAGACCATGCTTACTGTAGTTACTGTCATTAATAGTCCCATTTGAGATAGATAGTTATAGGTGCAGTATTATACCCAAGTATATAAGGACTTCACAAGGTATCTGACAGCTGGCATTGAGTAATACATTCAAAAGCATATTACCAGTAATTCATCTCAATTCCTTGTTTATTACCTTTGCATCTTTCTAGCAGTTGTGTCAATAAGATATTGCTTCTAGCAGTGTGATTTTATTCTTATATTAATATCCCAAATTTATCATAAGGTTCTAAATTTCCTCCAGTCACCAAAATGTCCTGTTGAGCCATTTAAGCTCCTGAAACTACATTCTTTATTTGTAGCCTGGGAAAAATATTTTCTGCCCTATATACTTGAGTGTTTTGAGATTAAATTCACTGACGTTGTCAAGCAGGTCAGTGATGAAAGCCAAAACAAGAGAGAGAAATCTTGTTTAGGATTTAGGTGGATGGGAAGCGGAGGAGGTAACAGTGATGCAGAGCTCCTACCCTGTTGTCACCACCATGTGCCAGGCAAAGATGCTGCTGTGCAGCCTCACTGTGGAGAGGGAAAGAAATCTCGTGGCTTCAGGCAGTCTGAAGACAGGCTCTGGTTGCTCAGCCGAAGGACGGCCAAAAGGAAATACAAATGTTAGCCTTGGCAGTTTCTGCTCTATGCTTTGTGCTCTCTTAAGTGATAAAAATTCTTTCTCAAGCATTTTTGGTCCCTAACCAAGCGCAGCAGTTAGTGATGATTTGTCATTATCCCCCAGTGGTTCTTCTTTTGGAAAGAAAAGTCTTATCAAGGCAGTAACTAGCACAGGCTGGCAAAATGGCCAAAAAGCTGGAAGAAAAGTTTTGGTTGTCCTCAGAACCCTGTCTGGACCATGATGGACCGCTGAGTCCTCGCTGCCTCTGAGCCTTCCTGGCTACATGGAGGATCATACTGGCATGCTTCCAACCAGGAGTGCTCACTGATCAAAAACGTTTCACCGAGTTCATTATTTTAACATAGCCTGATCCTGTCTGCCATCTCCCTGCATGCTGTGATCTGGGGTTAGCACTGGGCAGGGCTGACCCGCAGGACTAGGCAGCTGCTCTCTGTGAGGGCTGCATCCTCCTCCAGCAACTTGTTTATTTTCTTTGAAAAGTTCCTAGGGACCATAACTGGGGGCTTCTGCCAAACCTTGCAGACACCCACTGGAGAATGTAATGTGTTTAAATTGACAGCATCACACACTCTGCTCACCCTGCCAGGCTGGAGGGAGTGGGCATCACTTTGTACTCATGCTGGTGTTGCTGCAGAATGTGAGGAGCAGCTCACATCCGAGAGGCACATGGCCGGGCAGAAGATTCAAAGGTGTTTCACAACAAAGGAGATCCATATCTGAGACACTTGTTACTTATTTAAATAATGAAAGATTTCATTATTTAGATGGTCTTGGTGCTAGTGAAAAAAAAATTAAAAAGTTGGAGTGAGGTTATGCACAGTGGCTAAATAAAATAATATGCAGATTGTGAGTTACTTAATTTGTTCCTGATTGGTGTCATGTTTAAAAAAGAAGGAAGAAATGCTAATATCCCCAAATAAGGCATATTTCTGTAATGAAGTGACACACAGGGCTATGTTCTTTAAAGGCCAAAGCATGGTAGGAGCAATCACTTTCCTGTGACTTTAACACTCTCTGTTTTAAAAAGTGTTATAAAAAAAGGTGCTGCATCTTGTTCTGTTGTAGTTTGCTGATGTGATGTCAGTTGTATATTTTTGCATGGGATTCTTGACTCTTTCATATAACCACCTGATTTTCATGCACATAATATTGTACTCCTGACTTTCAAGAGAATGTCTTGGCACCTGGCAAAAGTCCCTTATGACTCAGTAGGCACCCATGCAATAAATAATTTGAAATTAAAACCACCCATACTTGAGTTCTGCATATAAAAAAAATGCCACTTTGCTTTTATTTTCCTCAAAAAGTAAACAGTAGGAAAATTATCACAATGTTTTCCAACTACTTTGCAACTCAAGGTGTATAAGCTACCATGATGATCATTTTGGAAAATATGTCAGGAAATATTGTCTTGCAGGATGCTTCTGGACTTGGGTTGATAACCAGCAAGCTCCTAGTTCTCTTGCTGTGTAATGATTGTTATTTTTATTCTAGTAAACACTTCTGAATGTGCACTAAAATGTTGTGAAGAAGACGGGGCATTAAGCATAATGCATTTTCTGGCAAGGAGGCAGAGGAATGCAAACCACAGGGAGAAAAGACAGTATCTGAAGTCTGAATTGTTGGCATTTGAAAGCTGCTAAAATTAACCTATTGTTTCTTAGGAGCAGGATATATATATATAGTTTCTTAGCTGCAGTGCTTTCACACAACAAGGTGCTGGAGAGAAAACTTCGGAGCTCTTGAACACAGCTTTTTCAGGTGACTGTCAGTGGATGCCTGACTTTGTCCCTCAGTTTCCACTAACAGAGCATCCATGTATGAGCATGCATGCAGTATAGTATGTGCCACACAAATGAGAGAGCATGTATATGGTGTCTTGTATGTCTGTAGGCTACTTCTGATGCTAAATATTTTGGGGCTGGGACTTTGGGAGTGAGTGATAGTAAGTAATGAAACTGCTGCTTATTCTCTGGTCCTCTGTAGCTGCTCTTGGGCAGTTGCAGCCCATCATGGTGTGTGGGGGTGAGCCGTGGGGGCTTGGTTCCTTTTGGCTGTGCATCTGTCCTCCCCTGCAAGGCATGGTGAGTCCATGCTGGGGTTTCCTTCACATGCCATGACCTGCTGCAGCTCCTGCCCACTCTTCCTGAATGATTGCTACCACTGCCTGACAGCCACGAGCATTTTGCAGGAGCCTTTTATTTCCTGCTTCTTTGCTCTAGGGCCAGATACCAGGTGGGTGTAAATTGGTGGAGCTATTTGAAAGCAGCAGATGCACTCAACAGATCCAATCTCATCCTTTGCCCACCATTTGCAGTGGCGAGGGACCCTAAACAGACCTATATATTTTCCTCTATGAATAATTATTTGCTGGCAATTGTTCATAAAGCAATAGAAGCAATATACTTATTTCAGCCTCTTTGGGAGCAGCGCTTTCAGTTCTCTCATTTCTTTGCTGTCCCCAGAGCCTCCCTTGCTAACAACAATGTCATATACACTCTGTAGATAAGTCTGGAAGATATTTTAAATTATTTTTTGGTATATTTTGATAGTGGAAGAGCAAAATCATATATTTTAGTGACAAACACAGCTATAAAAATTCTGTGTTGGTTCCTTAGCCATGGGAGCAGCTTCTTAACAAAGGGACTATGGATTCCTCTTAACACAAAGAATTTGTTTTTAAAGCAAACTTCTTTTTACCTACCTGTGCAAATAAATTGAATATGTCCATTTTCCTATGTCTTATTGAAAGTAGGAGTCTTGATTTAAAAAAAAAAATCATTAAAATAATCCCTGAAGCCACACTGCAGTGGTGTATTTGGAATCACATTTTTAAGTATATTTTATTTCATGATATCTGTTTATTGTTTTGCCTGGCAACTCATTTATTTTCTGTTTGAATCCTGTTGCATGCTACAGAGGTCTAGGTTTAGTCCACTTATCTATATACACCCAGAAAAGATGCCTAAGTCACCTTGGAGGAGCTCCACAAGAGCCGGGAAGAAGCACTTACAGGGAGTGATTTGAGTGCTACTTGGACTTCGTTGCCGTTTTCTCTCGTCTGAATGCAGAGGTAGCATGGGCCGATTATCTTCCAAATGCAGGTTCATCAGTTAAATGCCTAATATTAGCTGAATCCAGGCTCAGAAGTGATTAATTGAGGTGCACTGAAAATATTCCTCCCCATCCACCTTGTTTTCTCCTGGCTTTTGAAAATAGAGGAGATAATAGTGGAGGAGAGTAAATGAAGCAACTGAAAATACGGATTCGTATTATGCTTATCCTACCATTGGAGGCTGATGTTACCATAGCAGCGAGTATATAGTGCAGGTATGGTGGGTTTTGAGAAGGTCAGTGCAACAGGCACCTCCTCCAAGTTTCCCCATAGACTGTAAATCAGTCTGCTGAGGTGGGATCCTCAAACATGGCTTACAGATGGGACTTGCAAGAATGGCCAAAGCCCTTCTGGTTCTCTCTGCTTGTGCCCAGTTATAAAACCTGTTTCTGAAACCCCTTGAACTGTACAGTGAATTTATGTGCTAATTTTATTATTAAATTGCTGCATTATAAGAGTACTCACTTGTTCCTATGAGTATAAGAATCTCTTTTTTTACCACTTTTGAGTGTGCACAAATTTCTGCAGGATGGGATTTTTCCTTTCCAGTTAGCATAATTATGGTAATTAGTTAGACTGAAAAAGATGGAGAATTCAAGGGATGCATTTGGAATGTATGTGGATGATAAGATGTGAAATCTTACTATTTGTGTTAGAGTAAAAAAGCGGAAAAACATTCAAGAGAACATGGCTCATTTTATAATGCTTCAGTGCCAAAGTACTCCATAACAGGGAGTTGGGAGGCATGAAAAGCAAATTTCAATCTTTTCCCTGCTCTACCAATGGAAACAGAAATTACTACCCTAGAGAGGAATTCTGCATATCAAGGTAATGTTGTAGTAACAATGTTGGGGTTCATAATAATTTCCCCAAAAGGTCTGCTGATCATTTCCCCTGAAAAAAATGTATGCTCAAACAGGGTGTCTTATTTTGTAGAAACCCCAGTTTTGTTGTGCCACACATAATCATACTGTGAGTAAACTCACAAGCAGTTTGCTTTAAAAAGAAATACCTCCTGCCCAAAGTAGCTCCAGCAATATGCAGTAAATCCAGAGCTGGGCTTTCTTCAAGCTCTGGCTGAATGATTTGTTTAGAAATTATTCCAACACTAGTTTGGAATTGTTTCAGGGGAGGGGATTTAGTTGCTTTGGTCAGTTGTAACTTATTTGAAATAGTAACTGGAAAACTACATTGGATCCTATTCTTCCTGATTCTTAAGACTTTTCTCCTTAACTTTCACTAAAGCAAATGCCTACGTTTCTTTTGCTTTCAATGACAGCTTCATCAGGCTCTGAGTAATCTTCATAATAAGTGGCATTGGCTCTGGTGAGTGCTCAGTGAGTGTGGAAGGAGCAGATAGAGGGGAAAGGCACCATGGAAGATGTCCCTAATGCCATCATGGCATGTGAGCCTGACGGGAATGAAGTCAAGATTTTCTGTATCACAGCTCATTGCAGTAACTGTGAGATGTCCTCTTAATTCTTGTGCTCTCCTCATTGTATCCCTTCTTTCATCTTCTGCCTCTTTTTCTGCAGTCATGCAGAAGAATTCACAAAAACAAGTTCCCACTGGGAGAGAAGGGCTTTGCATGGGCTTGGTTTGGGCTGAATTCTACATTAACCATAATGGTCTGCAGGCAGTTTCCTCCACTTGCACACAATTCTTTCATAAATTAGCAGCCTCCTGACTTTCCTGTAGCTATCACAAATAACTTCACACCTGTGGAAGAAAGAAAAAGTGCCTACATAGCTCATACAACATTAACAGCAGCTTTTAGAGGTCACTTTCTGGTGGGTGATTCCCATAGCCAGTCTTTGCTCATTCAGCCCATGTCTCCCTGTGACTGATTATCGTAGCTCTAGAGATTATATAAAGGTGTCTTCTCACAGACTGTCATGAGCTTCTGGAAGGAGTAGCAAGTAAGCTGCTTGCTAGTCTTGCAATTTATAATGTTGGTTTAGTGCAGAAAGATTTTAGCTGTGCTTCGTCTGTGTCTCCCCCCCTTCCCTGGAGATTACAGAGATACTGTCTTGCAGTGAAGGAAGACACTCCAGGGTCACCTTCCTTCACCTGCTGATGTCTCAGCACAGCTATCCTACACTGTGCCTGTCACTTTTAAATGAAAACACTACCAGTAAGACATCTGGTGGGGACATCTGAGGTCAGTAAGCAGGCAGAAGACAAAGGATGTGAATACCAGCTGGGGACATGGGACCTCAGTGCAGTTCAAAGCTTAAGCATGTATATGTGCATAAAAGCATATGATTATATATGTTGTGTAATACTATGTTGGCTTGTTCTTCTCTACTGTCTGCACAAACCTGAGTCCATACATGAGGTCTCAAGGTCTAGTGGCAGAGGAAGAAGCTGTCAGACATTGTCTCCTTACCTTGGACTGTTTGTTGCTCTGGGCTGTTCTGTGTAGCCAGCTTTAACTTCATAGAGCTGATGCTGCTTGTAGGTGTTTACACTCTCCTGGCTTCTGTAGGAAAATATTATATTGCTGCTGATCCATAGCTGGATACTGGGATGTTTATTGAGATGAGAAATTAACTAAAGCAAATTAAGAGAAGGAGGGAGGGCAGATCCTCTTAGAGCAAGTAGGTGTTTGAGGCTGTGAAGAACTAGCAACTATGTCTATCTGTACAGACCTTCCTTAAATGTGTGGAATCTGAAAACATTTAATGTCAACTTAGAGGTAGAACAGCACAGAAATCTTCCCAGTAGGGGAAGAAAAAAACAGGTCACTTGTATTTGCTTTTTTTTTTTCCCCCCTAACTTTGGATGTATTGAGCTGTGTAATAACTTGCACATACCTGGAAGCGATGCAGAGCACAGCAATCAATAATACAAGCAACGATAATCAGGTGTTTCAGCCATCTGACATGAGCAGTCTCCAAAGATAATTCTCTCCCACAGGACATTGCCAAGCATAACTTCAGTTTTTTCCCAGTGAAAAAGTAAATGCTTACCTGCCATGCAGAGACAAACCTTGCCAACAGTTTTTCTTCTGAAAAGTTAAACGGGATGGAGGTGCAGAAAAAAGTATGAAGAAACAGCCATTGGTGCCAGTGGTCGCCAGTAGATGACTGGATCTCTCTGTGCTCCCCATCAATGGTGTCCCTAAAAATCCTTAGAAAGACCTCAATAAAGAGCCAGTTTGCCTCTATGTTCAGAAATGCCAGGAGAACAGAGGAAGTTCAGAGAAGCATAAGGCTGTATTTATTGTTTTTAAAGAACAAAGCATTGTGGCACAAATGGCCACAGTGAATATGTGTTACCAGTGCCTTGGATCTTGACTAGGTTAAGCTGTGACATGGGCCCAGCCTGACCTAATAAAGCTGTCCACGGATGGAAGATGCATCTGAAAATTACCCTTGTTCCTATGTATAAGCAGTGCAGATTGGTGTGGCTAATACCAGTTCCAGGTATTTACCACAGCTGTTATGTGTCTGGTTTGGTTGGCCATTTTTCTTATATCCTAAACTGAATCTCCCTGCTAACAGCCATATGATTTAAATAAATAAACCCACAACAGTTAAAACTGAAAATGAAAAAATCTAGGCTTTTTCCACATATATCCACATTGCTAACCAAAAGGCAGAGGAGCCCTGATGAGCATATAGCAGCATTTTTGGTCTCTTCCCCTAACACTAACACCATCCTTTATTATTGGTTGTAAAACTGAGTTGCTTCTCAAGCTGCTAAAGAAAAATATATCCTTTCTCAGTCAGCATCACCAAAATGACATTTACATTATTCAAGCTTTTACCACTGCTTTCGTCTTTCAACACAGAGCAGTCAGCAATAGCACATAAATTTTTATGCTGCCCATTACAAGGCATTACATAAAAAGAGAAAGGGTGTAGATGATAAAATTGATGTGAAAGTTTTCACCGTGCGCTACTAAAAAAACAAATAATTCAAAGCAGGTGGTAGTGGAAAGTCCCCAAATCTGTGCCTCATATTTGGAGCTTTCCTCCTGGAAGCTCCCACAAAGTTGGCTTGTGCCTGCACAATAAAGTCATCCACTCTCTGCTGAGGAGTTTACTAATAAAAAGGGGAGACACAAAGATTGTCAGAAGTCCATGTACCAAGGAATCAACCCTGCATTTTGTTCCCCCCCTTGTTTACAAGCAGTGGAGTGGCAGCTAAGGCTATATACCATCACAGACGTTTAATAAAAACTCTTGGTCTGTCTCACTCTGGGCAGCTTTCTGCTACATTTTATAGGTCACAGTCTATGAAATTTCATAGGAACTTTCATATATATTCTCTGTAGCAGAGTATGACATTTATTTGTTATTAAACAATATAATTTAGGGAGGATGAAGATGCTTTATCCAAAACAACATATGAGGTAGTCTTTCATACAGTGATTTTTCTGTAATGTGTCTGTATTTTGGAATGTCTATATAGTTCTGCAAGCTACTTATTTTTTTCTATTTGAAAACAATAAATTAATATTATTTAATAAAGATTGTACTATAAAGGCCAGGATACTCATTAACTTTAAACTCAGATTACAACCTTTGCAATTTTTTTCATCTGCTGACCCAGATTGTCACTACTACAAAAAGCTGTCATCTTTAATCATGAGAAAGATGAGCATCAGAAAGTTAATTGAGGTAAGTCAGTGCTAAGCGTTATGTCCTGATCCCAAACACTGGGATTCAAGAGATGATGTCTGGTGGGTGCAGCTATTACTAGTTTTGTCATCCACGGGGGGAGAGAAAGGTGAGTGAGGATCAAAGACTCAGAAGAGTAACATGGAGAACTGCCTCCCTTTTTCCAACCCAGTTGTTTTGTAAGAGTATACAGCTGCTTATATGATATAAATCAAATGTGTTCTTGATGTTTTGGTTGTAGCACATTGTCCCATAGGCCTAATAGCTCATTTGGGATTTATAGGACCTGCTAACCATGAGCTAAATGTGCCATACATGTACTTTTCACATATAAAAATCCTGTGGGGGACACTTGGGAGACATAGGGTGAAGGAGAGAAAGGAAAAGAAATATATAAGAGACGAGCAGAGTGGAATGCTGGAGCTGTATCACTACTCAGCATAGCATATAGTTGTGAACCACTGAAATAGCCAGTTTGCAATAGCTTTGGTGGTGACTTGACAAGTCCCTTTATCCACTGGTCTGTGTTACTGGTAAGGTATTGCCTCACTTCAGCTCAGGAGCAAGACCTGGAAGTGGTCAGGATTGCGTATCTGCAGAGATGGTCATTCTTGCAGCTATATGTGACATATACCAGCTAGCACGACCTGCAACTTTTTTAAGGAAACCAGAGAAGACCCTGCAGTGTGAAAGCCCTCAGGGCTTGTAACCTTACTAAACTATCCATTTAGGGGAAAAAATTGTGAAGTCTTTTCAGCAGCACAAAATGTGTGAGTTTCGGCAGAGAGCTATATTAATTACTGTTCACTCAAATCGCAAAGCATATCCCTATCAAAATTTAATCTGGGCTCTTTGGTGCATAATCATATTTCAGTCATTTTCCTTCATCCTCTTGCTTCTCTAGCCTGGACAAATGGAAAAAGAAAAACAAAAGTGAAAAGATTTCTTACAGAGTATGTTTGAGGATTGTCATGGCAGTTTTTGACTACACAACTCTTGATCATTTCCCAGACTTATTTTATACATGTGGAGACATAGCTTTTGCAAGCATAAGCCTCAAATCCTAGAGATGTTAGTTATAGCCTAAATTATATCAGTTATAGCCTACCTGTCTTACTGCATTAAAAAACATGAGAAAAAGTTGTGTATAATTTTGACATATAGTTTGTTTGCTATTATAGTTTGACATGTTTCATTACATCTTAGACACACATAACTAAATTACTAGAGAAAAGGGACTATTTGCAGTCTTCGGCTGGAGCCAACACTTTACACCATTTGTCACGAAGTTTTTTGCCATGGAAGTGTGGGGGGAGTGGCAGAGACTGGGGAGCCTGGGACGGGAGCCTGGAGGGACTGATAACTGCAACTATGAAATCCAGACAAGGAGAGGACAGAAATGAGTGTTACATGGGTCACTTAATGTGTGGCCAATGGACTTTGCAAAGATTGTTTAATGGGCACAAAAAAGACTCAGGATACCCAAACATTTGGATATAGAGGTTCAGATTGCTGGAGTGTGTTTGGGCTGTGCAAGGAGCAGAGCAAGGGCTTTGATCCTGATCTGACCACTGTGAGAGAGAAAAGTCAGTAGTTAGCCCAAGAAAGGAGAACAGCCTATTGGAAAGATTCCTGTTGTACTGTTGCTTCGCCCAGAGCAAATATTTGCATTAATGTATATTCCACTAAACCTGTGTAGCATCTTAGCAGTATCAAAAGTGCAGGAAGGACTGTAAGACTTGAATTATCAACAGATTTCTATATCTTTTCGCTCTCAGGGTCGATAGCCCTAAAGAAATCCCATTAAAGGGTCCATATTTTGTAGAGATTTCCCCAAATAACAGGGGAAACCCACATTTTATTGCAATACTGCTACATAGCCAAACCTTATTTTGTTGGTTCAGTGGAATTAATCACATATTCTCTGTATGGGGTTCAGTAGAATTAATCATATAGTCTTTATATGGATTTACTATGAATGAGAAGGTATATTAATATACAGGCAGCTAATGAATATTACAGTGAATAGTTTCCTCTTAACACAGAGCAGTGCTGCATCTCTTTGAGTAGAGAGGACTAGCTTAAAAAAAACATCTTTCATCTGTGTAAATGGTTTACTGGGGGGGCATTGCAGGTTGTTCTGAATAGAATTTTTTTTTCAGAAACAGAGCTAAAAGGATAACACAAGTAATTGCATTCTGTAGTGCCTCCCAGTGCTTTACGAGTTATCCTCTAGGGAAAATTAAAAAAAAAAAATCAGTTATTGGCAGCCTGGTGAATGTAATAATTGTAACTAATGGGGTTGTTTCTTTTTGTCTGTGTTTTAGGATGGAATGGGGAACCTGAGAATCACAGAAAAGGGTCTAAAGCTTGAAGGAGATTCAGAATTCTTGAAACCTCTCTACGCCAAAGAAATCCGCTCAAGATCAGTAAGTTTCTTGGGAAAGGAATAAACATATTTCTGTAGCCCTAACAGTAAGAAGCCATGAAGTGGCAGCATATCATGTTTATTGGATAACTTTGAGCACTCTATACAAATGCAATTTGAGAAGTGAGATAGTGGGTGTCCTTTGAGGACTTCATTTGGATACTGTATCCTTTGGGCAGTTGCAAAGTTGATATATGTAGGTTTAGTTTGTGTAAGCCGCAGTTAAAATGCTTCCAGGACCTTTGAGGTTTCATATTGTCTTTTTGTCTCCTTTTGAGATAAATCATAAAAAACCCTGAATGGAGAGATCTAGTATTTCTGAGGCAGTGGGATGGCAGGCAGTTGTGAAATCCAGCATGTTTAACTAGTTACTCCTCAGAGAGCAGAGAAGTGATGCCATGGAACGAGGGCCTGATCTGTTGTTAGCTGGCACAATAAACCCCTATTATGTTCTCGGTCCTATTTCATGGTGTGTTTTAAAATTATGTGCAGTTAAAATTCAGTGCTGCTAGGAGAGACTGCCCGACAAAAGTGGTAAGGATGTTAACAACTGAAAATGAGAAAGAACCCAAGTGTGATTGAAATAGCATTTTCATAGAAGCACTTAATTCACTGTTGGTGACTTTTGCTCTTTCTAATGCAATCCTGTTTGTCCTGAGCAGCTTTAAAATAACTGAAATTATTATAGTTTCCAAGATCCTTCTCAAAAGATGTCATCTGTCTTGTTTCCTGATCCAAAGTGTTAATTTGAGTCAGATACCAACCTTACATTTTGGTAACAATGGCAACTAGCTAATTAAATAAAGTTAACATCCCTTTATCTCAGCATTTCAGTGCTCTTGTAAAAATTGGAACTTGTAGCATAATCAACACAACAGCCAGTACAGTATCTGATTTAGTTATTGAAAGTTCCAACCTCTTTAAGATGGCTAGGAATTGATTTGAACAGGCATAATCATTTAGGAAGAAAAGTTAATAAGAAAACGTTCGTATCTATAAATGTTTCCACCCCTGAATTAAAACAGAACTGTAGAACCTTACATGTCATACACTTTGTAATGAAAGCATGTGGGAAAGCTGCAGCACTCTGCTTGACAAATAGACTGACAAATTGCTACTTACATTTCTTTTGCTCTAGTAACGTTGCTGGAAATAATATTTTAATATTAAGAGAACTGAGAACCTCTTCTTGCTATTGTGAAGTTTACTGTTTTCATATTATCATATTGATCTACATTTTAATATAGCAGGGGGGGCAAAAGGTGTCCCCTTCTTGAGGTTATGAAACTAGTTTCCACATCATTGACAGTTTAGTGAGTGCAAGGAACAAGAAATAGAAGGTAAGGCCTGTGTGTGTTTTCCTCGCTTTATCCCTCCTCCAGGATTATTTTTGCTGTTAGCCAGAGAAGGAACTAGCTACAAGCCAGAAGGTCTGATCCACAGCCTAGTGAATTGGAGCATCCCTGCTGGCTTCAGGAGATGAGTCCTGGAAACTATTAACTGTATGGTTACATAAGCCGTGCACATAGTTTCTCTGACTTCTCAGTAGAGTTAAACTGGAATAGCCTGTGCTGGCTTTCATGTTGCTTATGATAACACTGGAATTGGGGGTAGGGATAACAGGAACAATCCTATTGATTTCTATCAACTTCGGCTTCCTCGTGTCATGTGTGAATTTGTCCTCTTGAAAGCAAGTGAAAGGGTTGCAGTCAAAGGATGATAGTTATGGAATATTTTAAAATATTATTAAGTAATCAACACTGCATTTTTTTAAAAAAAAAAACAGTAGTATGGCCCAGTATTCTCTTGGAGCGAAGCACACTAGCAGCTGTTCCTGAATGTGATGACTATTGCTAAAATAAAGTGCCAAATTCAGCACTTGGTAGTACAGATGAACATCCATACTAATTCCATAGTAATCTTCTCTGAGTTTTCAGAAGTGCATAATGCAGCTTTAAATGTGCAAAGTGTAACAGAAACAATATGACAAATAACAGTAAAGAGAATTCCAGAAATAAGCTGTTGTATAATATTTTTCATATGTTTAAGCAACTTAAGAGTTGTGTACAATAATAGATAATGGCTTTATATAAAGCTCAAAAGACTTTCAGATGTTGGTTATTTATAGAAGACTTCCATTAAAAAAAACCAAAACAAAACCTAACAAATTTAAATTTACTATCGTTCTGTGTAGTAGATGAAGAGACATTGGTGCTGCATGAAATTGCAGGTAAAGAACTGCTTTTTGTGAAAGCAGCTGCAGTCCCACAACCTCTGTGGAGTGGCTTTTCCCACTCGCGTGTCTCTGCAGTATTGCTCCCCTACTGCCCTGCTGTGGGCAGAGCTGCTTAGTCCCTGTCAAAACATCTCCAAATCATGAATTGTGGTAATCCTTGAAGGCCTGAATTTGTCACTGGTGCCTATTCTTCCTGCAGCATCAGGAAGTTGGTAATTAAAATTACACACAGGCTTGCTTTCCTAGGGGCTGTGCCTTCTGTTTTAAAGATAGGTTTGGATTTCCACTTAAAAGTAGATTTCTTTTTCAAATTAATTTAGCAGGAAGGGAAGACCAAGGTTTAGAGAGAAGGAAAAGCCCTCAGTTGTCATCCCAAGGGGACTGGCTATGTGGGATCATTGGAGGCTCTGTAGTTTAGGCCCCAAAGAGCTCTAGTGTGTACTACTCCCATCACCTGGACAGAGTGGTTGCATTTAGCTGTACACCTTTTGGAAGGTAACGCAGTGAAACTGAAAGTACAGCCAAGAATAGAATCTGTTGTACTGTGGCATGCAATTAGTGACAACCCAACAAAGACATCTTTCTGTGAGTCTCTTCAAAAATGTTAGCAGGATTGAACCAACATGGTTCGGTCCCATGCCAGAGAAGTGGCCACTGAAATCACTGACAATGAACTGGGTTTTTTTAAGGCTGCTTCTTGCCAGTTTCATTCTGTATCTCCTCTGTCAGGAATTATCCCCTCCAGGCTTGCTTTCCTTTTCCCTCACCCATTCAATAGTGACCCCACAAATCCCTCTGTCTTCATGTAATGGTCTCTCTTCCTGTTGTTTCCCTATCCTAGTCCTTTCTTCATAATACCGGATTAGGAGCCTATTTCTAAGCATCAGGGCTTGCAAATAAACATAGTCTTGTTACTACATGACCCTAAAGTTCATCTGGAGATTAATGAATAATAACCACTGGTAGTACCATTTGCAACCTTGTAGTCTTATTTCAAAGCAATGAGATAGATGCATTCCCTTTTGCAGGAGTGTTCAGAGCATCTTAAACTCCCAGCTGAACATACTGCACACCAAACAGTATTTTCCATGCCACTTCCATGGAACATGAGCATCTTGCTGCCTTTAATTAAGAAGCTAACTGGACCATGAAGTATTGCCTGTGTAAATAAAAGTGATTTGTACTTAGTCAAGAAGGTGCATTAGGAATCCTTGCATTTCTTTACTCGCACATAAATTATGGAGATTATTAAAAATTGGAAGGGTCATCTATAAACCCATCTGTAGCTCAGCTGCACTGTCACTCTCAAAATGTAGTTGTCTTTCTAACTGTTGTAATTTATTGTGGACTATCGAGTGAACCATCTGCTTGGTTATAAATCAGACAAACTTTGACTGAAAGTTGCACGCAGCAGCGCAAATTGTTAATTTTATGTGTTTGAAAGCAATGGCAACAGTGTTGTGGTCTTCAGTCTTCATTGCCTTAATTTGAATAAGAATTTAAAACTGGAAGTTTTCCTGCCTTTGTTGCTTGAGAAGAGCTGCTGGCAAGAAGGTTGCGAAACTTAGAGTGAGCACAGATTTAGCTTTCTTAATGCTGTTGGGGTGTTTTGAAGTTTGCCACATCCTTCTGCAAGTAACTTAAAAGGGGCAGGACAGAGGATTGGCTATGTGCATTTTCCATTCCAATAGCAACAGTAATACAATCCTGTGCTGTGGTTATACAGGAAAATCAAGAGAATTACTTATCTCAGGAGCCGTGTGACCGCCAATGGGATGATAATCTCAGCTTTAGGAGGCAAAGAAAGACATTGCTCTGATAGGTTTAGGATGGTTTTGCCCTTTCAATGTTCATTTCAAGTGCATAGATGGGAAAAATAAACTTCAGTTTGCAAGTGTTTACACCTGCACTTAATTTTTCTTACCCTGAATCCCTTTTGAAGACAAGAGTATGGCTTTTCCTGACAAAGACTGTTTGCAGTATAAAGCTCTTGATGGGGGTCCTGCCCATTCAGCTCTCTTGTAGACTCTCATGCTGATGGGTGGGTCTGGGAACAGATCTAAACACAGGCACCAACCTTTCTTGTCTATCCTCTTATACCTGGGAGAGATCCAAGCTATTCTGCTGTTGCTCAGTGATGGCAAAATTCACTGAACAGTTTTTGAGGCGAATTTAAGTGTCTATTAGAAGATATCTCCTAGTATATTTAGCTAGTTTCATGTTGAAGGTCTGCTTCCCATTATTTTTATCAACTGAAAAAAATCATGTCAGCAAAGAATCCTATACATAAAAGAAAAAAGCCTAAGGCAAAGTACAGTGTCTTTTTTCATTTGCCTTTCTGTGGGTGGTGTTAGAGGTCCCTATCCTGCTTACTGTGGCAATGAGGGTCTCACCGAGAGCAGCGCACTCACTCAGAGCATTGGAGCAAACCTGGTCTCATTTGAAGCTGTACAAAATAACAAGTGACTACAGTGGAAGAAGGACTGGGCCTGTCATTAACACTTGGCTGTGATTCTGCAAGGGCACCTGTTTGACCTAAAAAATTCAGAGTTGTGAATTAGGGATGGTAGCTGCTATTCCCTTTACTGGTATTTAGTAAGTTCTCATCAGCATAAAAGCTAGACTAGCAAGTGCATAAAATATGCTTGTCTGTACTTTACATTTTCCCCAGCCAATATTTGAATGATAGAAATTTTAAAAGAAGCTTTTAAGAGTGATAAATAATTATTTTGCCAATGTACTTGTCTTACTATGTTCAGATCTGGAAGAAGAGTGATATAATTTTAAAGCACAGAAGCAGTTCTCTAATGGACATGTTCTTTGTATTATTTGCTCTGCAGGTCTACTTGCCTCAAAGCTAAAAATACACACTGAAAAACAATAAGCCCTGTACTTGGATTAAACAGTGACATGTGCCACAACAGGGCATACCTACCTCATAGCCATAAATACATATTTATAAACAATATAACATACTAATTTGGATTAAAAGGTAATATTCACCCATGAGGAAAGACAATGCAGGTGGCAAGATAATTGCAACTTTGTACGATGCTCAAACTGTGTAGTAGAAATCTAGCTTTCAGTAACGGTTCAGATAGATAGCATGACAGAAGACTGCTATTTTTTGAAGGAGACAGAATAATTCCTTTTCTTTGTCAGGGTTTGCAGAGCAATAAAATAATATTGAATTAGCTCCTGATGATTTGGTCTAGCAATGTGCTTAAGGATTTCAGCATGCTCACTGAAACCATCACCGGGTGGAAATGAATTTTGTCTCACCGTGCTGCCATCACTTAGCAGTCCTTGTGCACTCCCACCACCTCTTTGGCCATTACTCTTCCCAGCATTTAACTGTTCCCTTAATGACCAGTTCTTGAAAGAAGAGAGGAATCTATTTTGCACATTCTGATGTGAATAAGCCTGTAAGAGCTCCTGGAAGCTCCTGGAGGTGTTGGTCTCTTGGCATTTGCCTCTGGGGCAGTTCAGCTTCCACTGTAGATTCAAGTAGAAAAAACTCCAACTATCCGAGGTCAGCTTCTGAGGCACAAGACTTCCTCTGACTGCATCTTCATAGCTTACCGCTTCTTGGTTGATTTTTGGCAGCAGATATAAAATATTGTTTAAAATACTTAGTAATTTTAAAAAAAGAACCAGTTTGCTAGTGATGGCACAGCCAACAAAAGAAAGCTTGCAGCCATGCCTGGACACCTTCTGTTCTCCCTGTAGGGTTGGTTAAGCAGTTGTGGTGGCACCACTTCAGGTACCTTGTTGTTAGGTTCTGCACCAGTGTGCTTTTGCTATAAATGTCTTTCAGTTTGGTCAGTTTGAGTCTTGCTTGCCTGACAGCCATCAACAGACAGGAGAGCTGGCAAGCAGTGGGGCAAATGGGAAAAATAAACAGAAGCAGCCAAGTGAGTTGCAAAAATTATCATTTTGTAGAAGTGCCCACACCTGATAAACAGATATTGTTGCCACTGCCATCCAAAGCAGATTTGAGTCCATGTATGGCAGTAGGCTGTGAGTGTCTGGTGGGATTTATAAAGTTGATGTGCTGTTCTCTTAATAAATTTCATTCTTAAGCAATAAAATCCGCAGAGCCTTCTTCAGACTGAACTTTGGTTGTCCCAGCAGTTTGGGGGCAGTTAGTGGCTCTGTGATATTTCCAGTGTGCTGAAAAGGTGGAAGTTGAAGTTTTACAGCAACTGTGAAAACACTTCCAATTATCTTCATAGTAAAATTGGCCAGAAGTCTCTCAGCTTTGAATTTTGAAGAAAATTTTGTAGGCTGGCTGAAGGGGAACTTCTGTAACACCAGAATTAAATCTTACTTTGTCCGTTTCCCATTGTTTATCTAACAAACTAGCGTTGTTATGTGCCACACATAACAAAAGCACCAGAGGGAACTGAAGTATCCCTGACATCTGCAAAAACAGACTATCCCAAAGAAGAGCAAGAGAGGAGGATCTGAAGTAAATGAAAATTTTGAAATAACTCCACAAGTTGCATTTCAAAGCAAAATCTTATGGAGGCTGCCTATGGCACTTTGAAAAGGATTTCATTAAATGTTGCTAACTTGTCATAAGCTCTCTTAAATGGAAGGGTAATGGCTCATAACATTTGTAAGCTTTTTAATTTCATGCAATATGAGCAGTGTAATCAACACCTATTAAAGTCAATCAGCCGTGCCAAGTGGGCTACCTACCTTGGCTTTTATCTATATTTTCATCATGGGTACACCTCTGAACTAACTGTGGGAACAGCATGTTTGTACTTTCTTATCCTAACATCAGTGGAGATTTTGTGTCCAGAAAACCCAGTATGGTCGTTGCAGGAAGTATCTCAATGCATAAGCTGAATAAGCACTATATAGTCAGTGGTTTTCACCTTCTAGGGAGGGAGTTTGGGCCGTGGAGGTGATGCAGACTTGTTAACATCTCTGGAGCTAAACATGAAGGAGATGAAGAATCTCCCAAACTATCTGCCAGTGTGTTTAACTTTTTCCCTTTGACAGGTTAAATTTCTCTGCTTGAGCTGGTTATGTAAAGAGATGGGAGCTGCTCAGATCATGTATTTGTTTTGCCGTTCTGATCCAATTCCCTCTCCTCTTCACTTTAAATATTTGCAGCTCAACTCTGCAGTCATAAAAACAAATTATGTGCATCACAGCTCAAAGTGAGCCTCTGGGTTAAGGCTGGCTGCTCTGTGGTCTCTATGCTTTTTCATTGCATTTTTCCTGTGATCCCAGGAATTGCTTGCTTTTCAGCTGTGAAGAGGAGGACAGTGGGGTTAAGTTTTGTGGTGGGGCTGTATTTCCACAGAAATGCTGTAAATCAGCTAATGTCATGTTTTCAACTGAGTCACGAGCCTTGAGACTGGAGTACAGGCACAAGAAACTAAAAGACTAGAATAAACATTTGATGTAGTTTATTCCCCCAAAAGAAAAAAGAAAATATGTGTAATCATTAATTTTAAAGTTGAAAGAAAAAAATGGCTGAGCTGAATGAATTTAGCAGGCAGTTTCTTGGCTTCCATGGACATGCACCACTCACCTAGTTTCTGTGTACTTCAGCTTTGGTTTGTCATCTTGAATTTGCATGCTACCTCTATGAATTAACTGGGAAGCTATTGGGAAGCTCATTTTTCCTAATCAGCCATTTATTATGGCCTCTCAGTATTCCTACAGGCTTCTAAACCTTCAGGAGCTGTACATCATCCTTTTTTAATTAGTTTAATCTTATATTTAAAAAAAAAAAATGCACAGAGGGTTTACTGAGGGATTCATGAGTACAGGACACAGTAGTCACACCTACTGATTATGGGATTTCTGTTGCTGACTTGTATTGCCAGACAGGTATTAATGTTAAAAGAGAAGCTCTGCTGGTAGTTGTCTACAGCTGACCTGAACCAGCCCATAGGATTGAACACATTTGTAGAGTAGCCCAGCCTCAGAAAGACATAAGCCTTACAAAGCACCTGAAACTGCAAAAACATGTGTGATCGAGTACAGCTGCATTTCTCTCTCTCAAGGGCAAAGGCCTTCAGTATAAGGATTTACTATGTCTAGACGTTGCTGCTGACAATTGAGATTCTGGCTGCTTTGGAAAGGCTGAAATAGAAAAATAATGTCTTAATACTAAAAATGAAGAAGGAATAAAACTTTACATAGTATGGATAGAGAGAAGATAGAGACAAATAGACAAGGGAAGCACTAAAAGAGAAATAGCAAGAGCCAATTATAAAGAAAAAAAAATTACTGTTATTTCCAAGAAGCCTCAAGAGCAGAGCTTTGTGTCTTCTTACCACAGGACAGCAAACACATCTGCAATGCCTCTGCTGAACAAAACTGTTTTAGCAGCAGAGTTATGCATTCTATAAGGCAAGTGTTGGTTGACAAGACAAGCAGTGTCGTTATTAGGAAATGCAGTCAACATACAACTGGTTTTACAGGCAGTTCAGTTTGTGTGCTCTTTGATTTGCAACAGGAAAAGAAAGCCAGACCTTCCAGGTTTCATTTACCAGCTGTTTCATTACCAGGTTTCATTACACCAGCATCTTTCAGGAGGGGATAGTCCCACACCAGTGTCAGTGGCACAGAGTTGGGGTGCAGGACACTATGGTATGTGTGTGTTAAAAATAGCTACACATCTAGTCACAGAGATAGGCATTCTGATTGTCAGTGAATCACTGATTTAGAGTTCCGTCCAACTAGATATTTAATTGTGTGTACAGTTTACAGACATAACTAATTTCATTGTTATCAGTAAAGCTACTCACATGCAGAGTTGGGCGTACATTGTGCTCTTTGCTGGATTATGCCCTCTGTTTTCTATTGCATGTGTGTAGCAGAGCAAAGCTGCTGGTAGCAGTCATCCTGCTGGTCTCTACAAATATGGGGACAGACACTGCACTTTCCTCCAAAAGATTTTACATTGTCAGTAGGTAGACAGAGAGTGGGACAGGAGATAGGGATGAGGGGGAGCAAAGTGGCTTGCTCTTTCGCTCCTACAGCAGCTGAGAATTGGTGTGAGGAGTCCTGTGTCCATGTGCATGCTCATTTTAATAGATCACATGCCCGAAGTGTAAAGGACTGTGGTGATAGAGCTAGCAGATATTTTCGAATAAAAGCTGATACACTAAAAGTTGTCCTTCTTGGGGAGAAGTGAAGGAAAGCAGTTGCTATGGTGCCTTTTTTTGTTGTTTCTTTTTTAACTTTTTTACTGCAGCTTTTCCATGTGAAATGTTTTATGTCCATTGATTTCTTCTTGACCTGCTGTAATTCTGAGTCCAGCGAATGTTTTAGGTTTGCTTCCAGTCTGACCTTAAAATTTTCTGAGGCATGTTGTACAAAGTACTAGCAGAGAATCTGCTCCTCATTTCTCTCTAAAAGGGAATGACCTGTGTGTGGAAGAGAAAGGAGATTGAAGGTGTTTCAGCTCACAATATTTCTTCCTTGTTCCTCCATCAAGGGACAATCCTTGTTTGCCATCCTTAGATAAAATAGCAGGAGACTTCTCACTTTGAAACCTTGTATTTTCCCTGAACAGGAGTGGAGCTAAAGCATCGGTGGCTTTTCCCTTCTCACAGCTGAGGTTCCTCAGATAGCATCAACTGTGCAGTGCTGCTGTTATTCAACTTCCCCCAAAAACATCCCTTCGAAGGACAGAGACACATATTTCTTTGGAAAGTCCTTTTGAAGGTCTACAAGGGAAGATTTTATTTAAGTTTTTTTAAATGCAACAGTGCTAAAATTTGATTTGTAATTCCCTGTCTCTTTATGAAAATGGTGAGTTAATGCATGCAAAGATTTACACAGCATATTAGTGGTGGATACTATTTTGGATTCTTAATTTGTAGTCTAAAACTAGGAAATGAAAACTGCTTTTATGACCTAGGTTTTTTCCTCTCCTGATACAGCTTGATACTCTGCTTCTAGTTCTTTTTCTCCTTGAGCAAAACAATATACTGTTTCATTGTATTTCTCTCTATTTAGACAAGGGATGGATCTGCCATAGGGCATTTAGTGAATAGAAGTGGTTAACATCTTGGTTCTGCTTCTCTGCTAAGAAACCAGCAGCAGCTGCAAAAGATTGCCCATGGCACCATGAATGGGTGGCTGCTGATTCAGAGACAATCTTGCTGCTCACTGAATCATCCATATCACTCTTCACAGTGCCTGGAAAGCCTTCTTTTCCAAGTACTAAAGCAAGCTGAGCCTTCCTCTTGGTTGTGATCTGACAGGGCTGCAGCCCAAGGCAGCACAGCTGAAGAGTAAGATGTGTTTTTTCCAATGAGAAGCTTTGTAACACATCAATATTTAAAAGCAGAGTAATAAATTAAATGACAGACAGTTGGGTTGATTGAGGGGAAAAGAGAGGTCATTTGTCTGGCAGAACAAGCATATCTCTCCAGCAAGGCTTTCAGTTCTTTAGCCAAAAGCTGTTGTCTTTCTTTTGATTAGGTTGATCTGTAAGAGTGTGAACCACTCATTATTTTTCTTAAAATCATTATTTTTTCTAGGTATATTTTTCAGGTTAGAAGTACAAAGTGGGCATAGAGTTTCATCACCTTGGAGCAGTTGATATTTCCCTTTAGGCAGTTTTGCTGTTGTGTCATACACACAGGTGAAGCCACACAGTGAATGGCCAAAGAATCCATAATCCAAATGCACACTAATTGCTGTAAAGGTCAAAAAAAAAGTAATCAGCTTGAGCAGCTGATTTAGTCACTTGTTTTTCAAAAGACATGGCTGGAAGACAGTGGGTTGATGGGATGAACCAGAATATGCTTCCCCTGGTGCTTCCTGTGGCTCAGTGTTGAGAGCCTGGCCCCTCCATTTTTTTGCTGAACATCCTTAACTGTTTAAATGAAGTAAAGGCTGCACAAAGGAATGGAACATGTGTTGTCAATGCTGCTAACTTGAGAAGCACCTTCTATTCCATGTTTACTGTTGCTTCAAGACAAAATATTTTATCTGTATTCTGCTACCTCTCAAAATGCCCAGTTCCTGCTGAAAACTGACTTTTGCTATATATGTTTCCTTAAGATCCCAGCTGTTAGTTATAAATTATGAACTTTGATGTCACTACACAGCTGGGAGAGCAGCAGGTTTTTTGTTTCTCTCTGTGACATTATCTATTATGCAACATTCTGGAAAGTGTAGCTTAGCTGAAGTAGGAGAAACAGGAACATGCAGGCAGGACCTTTCCTGCACCCTTTCCTGGTAGGAGCCACTGGTAAAGTGTCTCCACTGATAAGTTTTGTTCCTCCAGAGTTTTGAAAGAACTTCAGGAATAAAAACATTGGGAGGCAAATGCCTTCTGTTTAAAAGTGGAGACAACCAGACAGGAGCCACCCTGCTGATTGCCCAAAGAGTAATTCAGGGTCTTTGGCTTTTCTCTGCCTCTGTGTGTTCGATTTTACCTTCACCCATCCTACTCTTTTTGGCTGCTTTTGCCGTTATTCACCATTTCCCCAGACAACATTCCTGTCTTCTTCCAGGCATGAAAAAAGCATCTGCTGCTCTTCATGTGAGCCCCAACTCCCCTGTGGTGTTAGCTAGGGATGTATTTTTTGCTCATCAGCCCTGTACTATGGCAATTTCCTGTGTTTCTCTCTTCACCCTGAAGCAGATACTCAAGACTGTTGAATGCCAGCCACAAGATACAGCCAAATCCCAACACAGAGCACCCTACTCCTGCTCATGCAGTTGTCCCACTGAGCAGACCTTTGCTGTCATGCTGTCTTTCTAGATACATGTATCCAGTGTAGCAACATCCAACATAATGTAGCATCTTTCCTCCATATCAGTCCAATTTCGTGTCACATGCTTAGCTACATCTGTCATTTTACCTTTTCAAGTGTACTATTGCCTTGGCTGTTAGATGATCAACCTTTCTGAGGTGGATGGAGGTTTGCAGTTCTTCCTCTCTGAGCCAGCTCCTGTCTGACACTAACTCACACATGGACTGTTACGGCTGCAGGTGAGAGTTTGGCTCCTGTGTTTATTCCTGCAGGGAAGCCTCTGTCTAGTCATGCAGACCAACCGAGCATCCTTCTTAAAGGCAACTGTTCAAGAAGAAACAGCAGAAAATGTGCTTAGATAAAAGCAAACTGTTTGTGCAAAAGTTTTTGTGACCTCATAACTCTGTATCGTAATCAAAACAGATCAAAATATTTTCATATCAGAGGTACAGTTGTGGGCCCAGCCTTCCTTTTCTGTCCTTTCTGTTTTCTCAGGTATGTGATATGCCCCTACAGAGTTAACAGAGTGTATTGCTACACTAAATATTCCCACAGAAAGGCCAAAATATGGTTTACATCAATCATTTTATATCCACTTCAAACCTGTCACACCAGTGTATGTGCTTACAACAGCTCATGGAATAAAAATGCAGACAAACCACAAATAAAAGCAAGAATTTGAATAGAAAACCTGGGTTTTTTTCTATCACCAGGAATGATTGGATGATCTTTCTTTGTGTCTTGTACGGTGGCAAGGATGCAGTCTCCAATGAGTTAACAATTGCAGATCCGGGAAATGAGATTATTACTCCTATGAAGCTATTGAAAAGGAGATCCCATTGAGCCTTTCAAACCTGTTTCCTGATGCACAGACCTGCAGTTGCCTATGGAGCGCAGCAAACCTGAAGGATAGGTCTCATAAAGAAGAGCCTTATAATTGCAATAGAAGCCCAGTAACAGAAATGCTTTGATTGCAGGAACGTGTCTGGACTGAACCTTGTCATTTCACAGGCCAGATGCATTGGAGAGAACTCCACTGGGTAATCACAGAAGTGAGGATGGCCTTCTGCGTCCTGCCTCCCAGCCGTAACTGTGCTGTAATATAGTTGCTTTTGTAGTGTAATTGCTTTCTCTGCAGGGCTTCTTCCTATTGATTCTGCTTGTGTGGATTTAAATTGTTTGTGGGTTGGAACTAGACTCAAGTTGGTCTGCATCTCCACTTCTCTGTGCTAGGCAGCTCACGTGGCAGTTCTATCTAAGAGACTTTAATGATGTCTAGATAGCATCTCTCCCTGGCCTGCATGTATGTATTTGATTTGAGGAGAGAGGCTGGATCAGATAAGTTCAGAAAATCAATAAATATGTGTATTTTGTTTGGTGACACTTGTTCAATTTGAATCTTTTTTCCAGGAAGCAGCTTGTGTTGTGTCATTTTTTCAGCGTGCTGTGTAAATGCTCTGCATCTGCAACTGTCAAGGATAGTGCCATCCCATAGCAGTGCCATCTGCTCATTCACAAAGTGCTTTTTGCGTAGATAAAAAATGTGAGGTGTTACTCATAATTAGGCAAATCACATGCTGTGATCTGTGATGGATTTGATTTCTGTTGCTGGCTACCTCGCATATGTCTATGTGTCCATAAGTATTGTCTACATATCAGCATATGGGTGCTGATGAATCAAAGACTCATGAATTCTTTTTCCCCATCCAGACAGATGGAAATGTTTTCCCTTCTTCTTATTAGCAGCAGCTGAATTGCAGTAACACCAGAGGCCTCTGCTAGGATCTTGCCTGCATTTCGTGCTGTACGTGCATACGTAAGTTGGCATGGCCATTTATAATCTAATACAAGAAATAGATGGTCCATGACATGCAGCAAAGGAAAGTTATAATTTCAAAGCAATGTTCAGAGATAGCCATGTTATTAGCCTTCTTGGAGAAAAATATCTGGATATATAACTTGACATTATGCAGCACAGTATTAGAATGCCTAAAAGGTGAATGTGAGCACTGCAGAACCCAAATGTCTCTGCTGAATGAGACTTCTGGAGAATATTACTGTGTCTTTTTTAGTATTATCCATATGTACTCTTTAATCTCTATTCACCTCAGTAACTGAGGGAGATCCTAATTGTTTCTATAGCCCAAGTAATGCTGACAGTAAGAGAAAGCAACTTAGAAATTACCGGTTCTTTATAATTGTATTATTGTCTTCAAACATCTTTTATAGATAGTGAGGTATGATTTACCAACAGTTTCAAAAGACGTTTAAGGCAGGCACTAGGCGTACTACAAAAGCCATAAAAATGAAAACAAATGAACAGAGGTCTGCACACTTGTCTGGAGTAAAAGTTAAAAGCAGTGGAGTAGCTATATAGTTGGATGGTTTAGAGTATTTTAAACCTCAGCAGAGCTCTCTTCTCTCTCTCTCTCCTATGGTCCCGTGCTTATCTACAGTGTGTTCACTTCAGCAGGAGATCTGTCACTGCTGAAGTCTGACCATAACTAGGATAGCCCAAGGCAGAAAATAAGCTATAACTTAGCACAAACCCATAGTTCCACTGCTACAACACCTCTTACAGACAAAGATCATATAGGTGTGAGCTGCCACTGAGTGGTAACTGAAGTTTGGTATTTGTACAGAAGAATTCAAGTAAATTGAAATGGTTAGTGAATACTTGGTTCATTTTCATTGGAAGTAGTGATCAATGTGTTGAGAACCTAGGATGCTGTTCTCCTGTTTAAGAGCATTACAGTTTCTTGAGTCCTGCTTAGTTTGTATGAGTGAGAGCTGTTCCCCAGTGAAGCAAAGTTAATCCTTAGCATGCATTTGAATGGCTCTGGTATAATCTTTGGTCACCTTTGAGTGACCTCTGAGTGCAGTGAAGTGCTTGAAGCTTTTTCAGAATTATGTGGTAATTTTACAAGTTGTGCTGTTCTCCTAATTTTGGTTATTTGAGGGTGTCTTGTCAGAGGATTCCTGGTCCTGAGCACACTTAATGCATCAGGTTTTTTCCAAAGCCAGTAATGCTCAGTTCAGTGCTACCAATACCAAGTCCTGTGAATAAGCAGCAGCCTTCAGACATTACAAATCCAGATTTCCCACCCTCATGGATACCAAATAGAACTCCAGCATACATGGTTGCATTTTATTTTTATGTGTGTTGGTCTCATCATGGCATCTGTAGTTTTCCTCATATTATAAGTCAATGAAGTAAAAAAGAAAAATAAGAATAGCAAAGAAGTCAAGGCAGATGTAATGTCTTAGAGATTTTTTTTCGGTGATGTTTTTAACGTCAGCAGACATGGTGTAATTTAACTTTCAGAGGAATCTCATCTGCAAAGCAGCTGATTAGGCATCTTGAAAAAGCATCCACTCTCTCGAAGCACAGAGGATGAATATTATAGATATTCTTCTAAAGAGACAAACCCCTGGATTGCCAGAAATAAATCACTTTGAAGGATACAGACCCCCTTGGGTAGTCATCCAAAAGCGGAAACCAGTCATTTAGATCTCACATCACAGACCTACCTTCTTTGCACTTTTAAAAAGAAGAGTCAGAGATGTAAATGCTTTAATGCAGCTGTGAGAAATTTATCTTTTGTTTCTGTTGTTATTAAAATGAACTTCAAGAAATACCATAAAAGAGGTGAATTTGTAGTATTGTACATAAAACTCCAACATACGCAGTATATATGCCATTAAAATAAGTCACGTTGGGTGGGTGGGACCACAGTATTTTCTGAGCTCTATGGTATGGTAAAACGTATCTTTCTGCAAAGGTGACTGTACCTTGTTTGCTTAGGAGGAGGAACTTGATTTTTTGTTTTAAGTATTTTAATACTTAATGAAACAATATGCTTTCATTCTGCTATGTAAAGCTTATACTGTCAAATCAGAAGTTTTACTAAAAAGGCATTTAGTTACATGAACATTATATTCAACTGAATGACAAAATCAGGATCAAAAGAGACTCAGTGATTCAACAACAAAAAAAAACATTCAAATCATATTAAGGGATGTTTTAAATCTAGCATCTAAGGATTTGGCTACATGACTTAAATCTTTTGTGCCAGAAGGCTTCTGGACAAAATCATGTTCTTTCTGTGGGGAGCTAGATCAGAAACAGGAAGGAAGAACTATTTGGTTCACTTTTGAAACAGAACAGAAACAGGTTGGCTTGCAAGTTTGGCCTGAAGTCTAGATTTTCCATTGATGTAGATGAAGGCCAGGCTGCTCTTCCAAGTGGGATCTTAGAGATGGCATTCACTAGATATTTCCAAGTTTGTCTTCTTCACAGAAGATGCTGTGCAGTGTTCTGCCTGTTTCAGCAGATGCATGTATCTGTAAAATGTTCTTGTAAGGTTTGCTGAAATTTACAATGGTACCAGTTGCTTGATCTCTGCAACTTCTGTTACCAATTTTGAAGTTTTTTTACTCAGTTGTTTCCTTCCAACTCAATGTTCTGTAGGGCAGGTCTTAGCTTTTCCAACATCAGACACTTCCTGAAGGGGTTTCTGTTCTCAAGAGTGAGGAAATAAATGCACACTCAGGATCAGGTCTCTGGCTTTTTTATTGTGTTCTCACAGCATGTTCTGGACATCTTTGTAGTTAGGAAATGCTACATCTACTGTCATACTGTGAGAATATTACCGGTGCTTCCTAGGTAAGCTTAGGAAACGTTGGTTAGATGAGTGGACAGTGAGGTGGATTGAGAACTGGGTAAATGACAAAGCTCAGAGGGTTGTGATCAGTGGCACAGAGTCTAGTTCGAGGCCCATTCCTAGTGGTGTTCCACAGGAGTCAGTACTGGGTCCAGTCTTGTTCAACATATTCATCAATGACCAGGATGAAGGCACAGAGTGTACACTCATCAAGTTTTCTGACGATAAAAAAAAGCAGGAATGTCTGAGACACCAGAAGGCTGTGCTGCCATTCAGCAAGACCTTGACAGGCTAGAGAGTTGCGTGAGGAGGGGGGAACCTAATGAAGTTCAACAAGGGCATGTGTAAAAAGTTCTGCACCTGTGGAAGAGTAACCCCCTGCACCAGTACAGGTGAGGGGTTGACCTGCTGGGAAGCAGCTCCTCAGAGAAGGACCTGGAAGTCCTGGGGGACAAGTTCACCACAAGCCAGCAATATGCTATTGTGTCCAAGAAAGCCAAGGGTCTCATGGGGTACATTTCTAAGAAGAGCGTGACCAGCAGGTCAAGAGAGATTCTCCCCCTCCTCTACTCTGCCCTGGTGAGGCCACATCTGGAGTACTATGTCCAATTCTGGGCTTTCAAGTTCAAAAAGGACAGGGAACTGCTGGAGAGAGTTTAACAGAGGGCTACAAAGATGCTGAGACAACTGGAGCGTCTCTCCGATGAAGAAAGGCTGAGAGACCTGGGGTTGTTTAGCCTGGAGAAGAGAATACTGAGGGGATCTCATCAATGTTTATAAATGTGTAACGGGCAGGTGTCGAGGATGGGATCAGTCTCTTTTCAGTGGTGCCCAGTGACAGGACAAGGGGCAACAGGCACAAACTAGAACACAGGAATTTCTACCTAAATACAATGAAATAATTGTTTACTTTGAGCGTGATGGAGTACTGGAACATGCTGTCCAGAGAGGTTGTAGAGTCCCCTTCTCTGGAGAGATTCCATTTGGACATGACCCTGGGCAACCTGCTCTGGGTGAACCTGCTTTACAGGGGGATTGAACTAGATGATCTCCAGAGGTCCCTCCCAACCCCTACTATTCTATGATTCCCTTTGAAGGATAAGCAACTCATATGGGAACATGCAAAACTGGGTCGGGGTACTAATTTAAACACATCTGTGTTTAAAAAGTCAACTTTCCTGGTAGATACCATGACATGCCTGGCAACTGCAAAAAATGAGCTCACATGCAGTTCTGTGTCCCAGGCAGTGTGTGATGCTGGGTCCAGTTACACGGGGAAGTACTGCAGAAGTGATGTTTTTGTGAGCTTTCATTAGCAGTTTGCCATTCTTGGTGAAGGACATTTCAGGTGCCCAGACTTGAATGCTTCGTGTCTTAGTTCACAAGCAATGAATACTTGCCACTCCAAAACAGACAGAACTGTTCAGTGGTGTCTCATGCAGCTGTGAGTTGTCCGTACCAAGGGAAAGTGCAATGTAGGAGAGTAAGTATCACTGCTGTTACTGCTATTGTCACATTGAACTGCTAGTATAGTAGGATTGATTTGACTTCAGCAAAGGAATATATTTGTTTTCACCCACATGAATGCTTCTCCTTTATCATCAGCTCCTTAAAACAGCACTCAAGGGTGCATGCAACTGAATGTGTTGCTTGTGGCTGTAGGCCAGGTGGAGGAGAATGTTTGCTCTCATAGTGGGCTGGCTGCTTGCTTTATAGAAAATGAGTGTTTGCCCTTTGACAGTCCAGTGTGTAGAGCAGTGCTTTCTTTTGGTAATCTCAGTGAGAGGCACAGTTGGGTGGGAAGAATGGTGCTCCAAGTGGCTTATCCATAGACTGCTCCTTACCAACCTGGATTATGTTTTACTATTTTAATTTTTCCCATTACTTTGTAAAGCCTGCAGGAAATTCACTATTTTCATTATTTCCACAAGCTTCGCTTGTGCTTGCTATGTGAAGTCTTTGAATCGACAGGATCAAATCAAAGCTACTCCTTTTAACCATCCAAATTATAAACACACTGACTGTGATGCATTATTTTAAAATTGCCTGTTAAAATTTAAAAGTATTTCCAAATATTTTTAATAATTCCCTGAAATAGTCTCAGGACATCTGTTAAAGTATTGAATTTCCTTAAAGACAGAACTGGTTGGTATTGCTTCAGCCACAGATTAAGGTTGTCAATCAAAGTGCTTTTTCTAGTTTAGTCTCTGATCTAGGAATTTTCAGCATCTCTTCCAAATTGAGCTAAAGAAAGACAGCTAGTGAGCTGCTAGGGTTTGTTTTGCCGTGTTTAACCTAACAAACAATCAGATGATACATTTTCTGAAGTCTTATATGTTTTAATGGATACCTCACCAGTTAGTGAGGAAACACGCTGTTTGTGACACATTTTTTCACTTTTCACATTCTTTATTCTGCAGTATGTGCCCAGCGTTTTAATATATTGGGTAGCTGTGGCAACTTCTTTTGTGTGTCTACGAACATTTGCATTATTGTTAAGCCATCTGGTCTGCTAATGAGGGGCTGGAGTAAAAGGCAGAATGATGTATTTACTATGTAGGATTTCCTGCAGACGTAACCAGTAGATTCATGGTGAGCTGGAAGTAGATAACCAACCCAAACAGTCCTTAAAAGTTCCTAGACTCAGCTGCCCCTAGAAATGGATCTGCAAGCCCAAGCAGGATGGGATTCTCCATTGGTGTCCTGCAAGGAAAAAGCTTGAAATAAATCAGAAGCAAACAGGAAAACATGCAGAAGGGTTAAAAATGCATCCTACTCCCATCAGTTTCTGCATCTCAGTTTCTCCACCCAAATGATCAAAGGAATGACTAGAAAGAAACAGTAACATAAAATAGTGTCAGAAAGGAGGTGACCAGTGAATTAATTTGCAAAGATGCATAGGAAGTTACATCAAAGGCTGTAGTTCAGTTCAGTTCCATGGAATGGCTGAGAAGGACACAAGCTGGGGCTCTGCTAACAGAACACAGTTAATAGAGGGTTGTTGTAAAGAAGTTAGTCATAACAGCTGAGTCTAGGTATAAAGAGCAAGTCCATGGCAGCATGTGGCTGCTCTTGTGAAGAGAGGTGCAGAGAAACCTTGTCATGTTTGTGATGAGAGGGGGAAGAAGAAAAAGACAGAGAAGTAGATTTCTCAGTATACCTGATAGCATGCAGGCAGAGAAATAAATTATGTTATTGTGTGATCAGCAATAGCAGATGTATTTTATCTCGTGTACTTTTCTGAAGATTTGGGTGGAAGCTTTTGGAGAGAAACAGGTAGACAGAAGATTATTTTCCCTACTTTTTTGAACCCAAAAAAATACTTAATCCTGTTTTCCATTCACTCCCATTTTCTTTGCATCAATCCCAATACTAAAATATATTATTTCTTCAAAATTATTTCTCTGGAAATATTCAGAACTGGATTGTTGCATATTATACTTAGGAAATGTGATGTCTCATACTTACAGTCTTATAATTAGAGTCAGATGTGCTTATTTATTGCATGCTGATATTCTAACTCTAGGTCTGTGAAGTGTTAATGACAGTTTATGAGAATATTACTTCACTACATAATTATTTTTATTGTGGTAATGATACCATATTGATCTAGATTTCCACTTTTCTCAATCAGAATATTTAATTTTGTGTCATGATAACAAAGTATAAATCAAGTGGAAGATTTTGTCTTCTGAGTTATAATTTCTAGTTGTTTTAAGAATTTTTTAATGTTTTAATGTTTAATGTTTTTCTTTTCTGTGTGATTAAAGAAGGCTGCCATCATCACCAAGATTGCAACAGAGGAAACAATTTTTAAATGTTCAGTGTGTAAAAGATGTCAGTGTTGTTAACTTTGTAAATAGAAGATGATGGACAGAAAATCTGCAGAATTTTCTGCAAAAGGGAGTCATTTTTTCATCTCTTTTCCATTTCTTAATGGAAGAAGAATTATGGAAATGAGAGCAGGCATTGCATTAAGTGCTTGAAATGTTCCTTCCCTGCAGACCAATAAAAACATAACTCTTCCATTAGGGAAATTTAGCTTTTTGAAGGCTGTGTGAATCTGAGCCCTGAATCAGTGAATGAGATGACGATGCCGGGGTATTATGTATTTTAAGTCTTTCGTAGGTGGATCCCAGCTCTTAAGTTGTCTTGTAAAACTTCTTCAGATCAACTTTTTCTGTAACACATTTTTATATTAACCACTTGGCCTATCTTGTAAGTACTTCTGTAGTGCAATCTCCTGTTATGCAGATCAGTAACAGAGTTTCAAAGCCATGGGGATTGAACGACTTTTCCTACTTGACTTTGGACTATGGGGTTTCCTGGCCTTTTCAGAACACTCTAGTTACTTGCATAACTTCATAAACAAATGTCAAATAGCTCAAGTTAAAAATGTGACTTTTCTGCACTTCATACAGCATGTTTATGATGACTATAGCCTCACCTCTTACTATAGATTATGCAGATGGTAGCTATCTGCCTTTAAAAATATCCTTCATCTGCAAGTGTGAGCTGAAAGTGCAGCAGTACTGCTATCTCTGTGTGTTCAAATTAGGTCCCTGATCAGGGCTGCGGGGAATTAATACCAAAGCAAGTGTATATTCAAGTGAAGACATCTTTTTTTTCTGTGCCAGTAAGCATAAAGTAGTAATCAACATTAATTTCTAGGTTCTAGAAGATGACAAAAATTAATAAAAAAGAGCAAAATCATTACCAGTTACTGCCACTGCTCCTAACTTCTAACTTATTAGTCATATTTCAGTTTCATATACTATATCACTTAAGCTGTCACATACATCACAGAGGTATATGAGAATGATTTGTCCTCATTTAGTGTATGAGGAGACAGTGATACCAAGAGCTTCTGAAACTTGTTAAGGCCTGGAAATGGTTTAATGGAATACTTTCTTTTTATTACTTTTATGTAGTTGTAAATAGTCTGAATATAGCCATAATGGTCTAGTTACAATAATGGTCTAGCTTATATCAGATGGTCTAGTTTATATCAAATAAATCCCATTTCCCCCTTTTGTGCTGAAGGGCTGATCCCATGGGTGCATGCAGTACAAATACTTAAGGAAACGTGTAATTATTGTGAACATTTGGTCACATGGGGGCCTGGGTTTGGTTTAGTTTTTTGGGGTTTCTTTTCTGCAAACACTGCTGGGAATTGTTCTTGAAGTTTTCCTTGAAACTCCAGTCCATCACTGGACTCCCATGAGTGCATTCCTGTGCTCCTGCTTTGTTTTATATGCAGACAACCTAGTACTTCTGCCATGATCCAGAAAAATGGCATCTATGCAAACATGAGTTCTGTTCCTTATAAATTCAGGAAGCAAGAAGAACATGCCTGACCTATGCAATTCTCTAATCCCCATCTTGATTATTCATTTCTAATTGCAAGATTTTTGAATACTGGAAAAAGAATTTGGTAGAGGTAGCACATAGACATAAAATTTTCAACTTCTTGCTGGTTTTCCTGCTATTTGATCCCCTTTACCAATCAACCCTATGGCTTAGTCAATTGATGAATTTAATTAGATGCCTGCTTTAGACATTATCAAAGGGATACTGGTAGTGAATTTCTACCTTGCACATTAGAATTTTGGCTGATTTAAGTTGGGGTCACCCTGTGCTAGTGCTGTCAGTGGCTAATAGTCCCTGAGAAGGCAACTGTGTGGACTGGAGCTGCCTGTAGAAAACACCAGTTCCTGGGTGTCTTGGACTCATTTGCACATAGAAGGAGCCAGATGGTTTTCTCTGTGGGTTTTCTTTGGCTTCACTCTGCAGGAGAAATACCTGAGATGATTACTTCTAGGTAGCTATGTGGCTCCTGTGTGTTAACTGCTGCTCTAACTCTTCTCTCAGAGGTATATTTAAAGCATATAAATGAAAAATGTGTAGAAATATGTGTGGTCAAGTGGGGAGTGGGGAAGACTCCATGTCTTGCATATCTCCAGCCCCGATGGAATGGGACTAGACCCAAACTGGCATCCCAGTCTGGAATGCGATTGTGATATGTGCCAGGTGGTTCATAAGTACTTTGAGATAAAAGGTACTTTCTACATTGTAATAAGGTTTTCTTGTTCACAGCCCTTGGTCATGGCTCACTCACATGACTGTGTGATAGGCAGAGTCACCCATTGGAGTCATCAGAAGCTGTGTGTAATAACTGCAGATTTGACTCTGAAATGCACTCCTGCCATCAGCCACCCTCCCCAAACACCATGAGCTTAGGCCAGATCCTGTATCTCCTGCACATTTGAAAACAACAGATTGACTGGCTTATACTGGCAGTAAGGCTAACCAACCCTAAAATAAGGCTAGTCTCTGGGATGTTATCTAGGCCAAACAGAGGTGGTTTTTATCTCAGACAATAAAAATTAATGCAGAGTAGCCTGCACGTCAACCATATACCCAGTCTTGGAGCCATTAGCAGCAGCCCAGCAGCATTAGAAGCTACAGGTGTCTCAAGCAAAGGCTGGTCTCGGGCAGCCATCCCCATCTCATGTGCTCACTCTTGTGGTCTTGTTCCAGGGCAACCCACTGTACTTCCAGTCTGCCAGAAATGTGACAGTGAACATCCTCAATGAGAAGACTAAAGTACTTACTCGCCTTGTAACAGGTAAGGAGGGGGAAAGGCTTCATGGAAGAATTAAGGAGGGATGAAAGTGGGTGTGCTGTGGGATGCTGTGCTGGCTTTAGACCACACACAGGAGGGGAGCCCAGGTGTCTTCTGAAATACAAATTAAAACTTTGCCCCACTTTGTAGAAACAAAGCTAGAGACATAAAAGCCATGCTGGAGAGGCAGCTGGCTGATGCTTTCTGATAACGAAGCAGACCATCGTTTTCATTTGAAAACCAATCCAGAGACAGAAAGGTTAGTTGTATGACTTCAGGGTCAAGAAGAACATATGTAGGCTGACATTTCTGTTGTAACACACACAGGATTTTCCCGAGACACTTTTAACTTGCCTCAGGTCTTGGGAACTCTGCAGATTCACTGTGGCTAGGTTGGCATGCTTTGCAAGTTAAAGCACTGTCCCCTTCTGCTGATGAAGAATGCTTTTGTGCTCCCAAGCATGAGTGTGTTTGATGAGGAAATGGGTGTTTCATAAATACGCAGGCTGCACATCAGCCTTTGAATGAATGCATGTGTAATTTGGGTTGAAAGAGCCTAATACATTATATATGGTAATATATAATATATATATGATATTGTATATATATATATTTATATATTGAGATTTATCTAGGGACTGGGAGAAGTATTACTGTGTGGCAGAGCCAGTAATCCATAAACATGTTTCTGTGTGAGACTGTGTTGTTTGGTTTGCTTATATAACATCTTGCCCTCTAGTCACAGTATTAAATAATTAAATATGCAGCTTCAGTAAGCAATGATTTAAGCAGTGCGCATGAAAATTGCCTGGAGGAAGGAAATAAATTCAACCCCAAGCTCCCTGATTCTCACATTCAGAATCAACGTATTTAGTTTGTTGGTTCTCTGTATATATTCAAGAGGTTATTTGGTTCACTTAAGTACTTCCATGTCTCAAGAGCTTGGGAGGACACAGTCAGTGATGTCTCCCAAGGTGATGTTCATATTATTGAACTAATTTCTGTGTTTGGCAGCAGCTTTGGTTTAAGAGCAGACTGAAGATAAGGTCCCCCATAGTGCATGCTGCGGTGATGAGTAGGGAGGCAGTTAATTAGCAAGACACAAATCAAACATAAAGCTTGAACATACTGGATTTTCTCAGAATGTCTGTAAGATTTTAAGTATTTCCAGAGATCTCAGCATAGATCCACTTTTCTGTAGTGTGAACTATGTACACGATTCCTTTTGTGCCTTAATGACAGTACCGATGACCTGTGTAGGCAAATGTGTGTATAGCTGGAGTTAGAAACTGCCTATAAAAAAATACTGCCTTTCAGATCTTATTTCTCTTGTCTTTTGAGAAATGAGACTAGCCATGAAGATAGCCAGAATTAATGCAAAGTCCAGTCACCTGCCTTATGCAGTAGCATATTCCATGGAGGCTGTGGCTTCGTCTGAGTTGCTCAGGGCTGTCAGGTGGTGATTTGTCCGAAGTTTAGCTTAGAGGGGTCTGCTCTTTGTAGTCTGTGAGCCACAGACCTGCACAGAATTGCTTTTAAGGCTGCTGATATTTGTAAGGCTCCACAACGAAACACATTGCCAGAGGCTTTCCAGCACTGTGGTGCACAGCAGCCTGCAGGAGAAGCAGCAGAATTGAAATAAGAGCAATGAAGGAAAGTTTTATACACCTAAAAACTTTCTGAAATGTGGGAGACCTTGCCATTGTCTTGGCATGTACATGGTTGAAATGGTCTAAAATAAAACATTTGCTCCTGTGGTTGTATTTGTCTGGTTTTTTAATTGAACTGTGCATGACACTGATATCATTTTAATCTAGGTATAATTAACAGGCAGAAAAACAGGGGTCTTTCACACTGCAGCATCAGTTCAAGCAAAATAGACTCAGGAACTCTTGATGCCTCTTACAGCTACACCAATATTCTCAAAACATAGCTGGGTATAATCATTGCTATTTCACATGGGGGTCTGTCTTTTTGTAAAAATTATGCCAAGTTTAATGGTGATATTATGACATGCATAAACATTAAGAAAAACATAAGTAGAAATAGCTGAGGGGTTGTTATGTGGGTAGAAAAGAGTGCCCTTTCCTAAGGAGAGGTCACCCTCTGAAAAGCACAAGAGGTCCCCTCACCTCTGCTTGAGGTGTCAGTTGCAGGTTGTATCTGCAGTATCTTATACTTTTCACTAAAAGGTTGTGCTAAATCTCTTCTTCCCTCTAGGTCCCCAAGCAGTGGAAGCACACAGCCAAAAATTTGAGGTGAAAACCCTCTCTGGAAAGTTGTTGTTTTCTGCAGATGATAACGAAGTGGTGGTTGGAGCAGAGAGACTGAGAGTTTTAGGTAAAAGATTATTCACTAAATCACTGTTTTAATATGCACCTCATCAAATTTTAGAATAGTTTTGCCTGACTTCATGCTTGCAGAAAGCTCTTTTGGAGATAAAGCCCTTTGCTGTCTTTATTGCTTTGAATCTCTCCCATGCAGATAATGGCCAGAAGTTTCTATCTGAGGGGTTTCTAAACTTGCACAATATGTTATTTCCCCTCCAGAAAAAACTCCCCTGGAAGTGGTTTGTCTGTCTGGCTCAGTGAAGTAACTTTAAAACCAGCTTTGGAAACTGAAAAACTGTCTCTTGGGTGTGGGGTGAAGGACAGTGATGGATTGCTCTATGGATGCTTCTATGGCTGCAGTCACTGTGTGTACAGAAACCTCAGGCTTCATGTTTTTGATCACACCAATTTCACCATCTCTTCCTTCATTCTAAAGCAAACACCAAAGGAGACCTACAGTGGAAAAGTCAATGTGAATTAGGACCCCACATTAATTCTCTGAAGAGTTTAGTGGCCTTTATATTAGCCACATACAAGAGCATGTTGTGCATCTCTGAGCCGTCTTCAGCTATATGTTGTAGGTAGGGTTAAGTGTCCTGTGCACAGGAGGAGAGGCCAACTTACCAATGTCACCATTGCCCATCTGCCTTTCGAGACAGACAGGACAGTTTGAGCTCTCCTTTTGCCTGTGCAGGATCTGCCTCCCCAGCTGTCTTGCCTGATAAACTTTACATCAGAAGTTCCTGATAAAATCTGGGGATACACTTTGGGTCTGGGGAGTTATTTATTGTTTGTTTGGATTTATATTTTGGTTTTTATTAGAGAAAAAAGAAATTGTAAAATTATAAAAGGTATTTGATAGTTATATGAAATTACCTCTTAGGGAGTTGAATTCTCTTGCTCTCAATTTCAACCTGTCCTCTTCAGTTAGTCTGAGATTTGCTCATGCATGTTTCCACGCAGGGCCAGACTCGGCAGCAAAATATTTCTAGCAATTAGTCACATAACAGTGCCACTGGTCTCTATGAGTGCACTGGTACCTTTTTTCTAATGGCTTGATTTGGATGCACTCCAAATTGTTCCTTACTTTCCTAGTAGGCTCCTAAAACAAGAAAGATCAGTGAAGAAGCTTAAAATGATATATAATATTTTGAATTATTATTATTATTATTTCTACATTTTAAATAGCCTATTACTAGTATATTAGGTATAATCTAAAGGAGCTTAAAATGAGCACCTCTTAGTCTAACCACCATGAATGGGACATCTCTCCAATCCTTTAATGTATTTTGTTACCTGATGTCATGCTGTTCTAGATGGTTCCTGGTTGTAGACAGGCCATGTATAGGTGGCCTGTCACTGTCCACCGTGCAGGTCACTGTTGTTAAATACTGGACTAGTTCAATCACCAGCTATACAAAGTGAGATGAGTTTTATAGGGCAAATGTTGAACTTTACAAAATTAACAGCATCTTAAAAGTTGTCTTAAAACTTTGAAAAGGACCATTCAACGTTCTTGCAGTGTTACAGAGCTGGGGAACATTGGTTACAATCCATATACTACCACAAATCTCCCTTCACAGTGCATCCTTCGGAGCTAATTAATTGTACAGTCTTTGTGCAGGGTAGATGAAGTTAGGAAGCAACAAATTTAAGTGTTTTCTTGGAGGCGTTATAATGAGAGAGATTCATAGTATTGGTTCTACAACAAAAAAAAAGTAGACATCTTTCCTTACAAATTGCAAGAACTCCTTTTCAAATTACATACTTACAAAAATATTGGGTTTTATTTCCTTCATAATTTGGAGAAAACAGCAGTTATTTTTGATAGTTATTTTGAATTTCTGCCTTGTTTTAGTCTCCACAATAAACAGCATCAAAAATACGGCTTATCACTGTAGTGCACTTTCACTTCTATCTGCAACTGAATGTTTCTTTTGGGGTTTATTTGGCTTATGCAGATCTATCAGAAAAGAGAAGGTAGAATGATACTGCTGGTGATGTTACATGGCAAGTATTTCAATGACCTTGAGCTGAAATGCTTTCAGAGTTCATGCTTGGCTTTGTTTTTTCTCCAGCTTTGCTTCCCCGATCTAAATTTATCTCCAAAAGTGTTTGCCATGGCTCTTTGCCATGTTGGGAAGTGTTATACCATATGTTCACATTTCTTCCAGTGTTTTTGTCTGCTCTTGAGGTTGGTCCAACTTGTAGTACTCAGACAAATTCTTTTGATCATTTTTCTAGTGTTTGGGATCTCAGGTGCTGTTGGTATGTGTCTGCTGACACCTGTCTATGCTATGTAAATAATCTCAACTTGTTCTTGTTATCGCTAAACGTGAACTTGTTGTAGAAGGAAATGTATGTCTGCAATCTGGCATGAAAGTCATCTCACAGAGGTTAGAGAAGCAGTTATTGGGCTTGAGGCTAGCTTTTAATCTTGTTAATGGCTTTTTTTATTTGTGTGCTTTTCAAAGTTGATTCTGAAAGTTTGTTCTACAGTGTAAACCAGAAGCCTTGTCATGAGAAAAGAGGCACTTTCCTCTTTTGAAATAGACTCTGCTCTGTGTAGCAAAAGGATTTTTCACCATTAGCAAGGCATTTAAAAAGGGAGGAATAAACAGAGTTATGAATAAAAAACAAATACAAGGAGGACAAGTGCTGGGTTTGATGGCGTGTCAGAAAAATGCACAGCATGAGTAGTACAGATTACCAAATGAAAGTGTTTTTTATTTTAATTGTATTTTGAGGACTTCTTTCTGATTTATAACCACTAAAGGACACAGACAGCGTTGGTCCCCTCTCCTTTTCATGCATGATGTAATTCAGAGTACTTTGATGGCTTTATTTGATTTAGTGAATCCAGTCGAACCTGTCATCATAGTAGAGATTGGACGATAAGGGGAACTTCTGTTTGAGGACAAGGATAGCACTCTGAGCCCTTTGGCCAAGGTCAGCTCTGGTAACAGCCACACAACCTTCTACAAACAGAAACATGAATTCCCCCTGCCTTGCTTAGAGCCAGCTGGGAGCTCAGCAGCTGCACTGTTCCAGATGACTCAGAAGAAGCTCATTTTTGCCTGCAAAAAGTCACATAGAAACTGAGCCTTATGCCAAATGTGGTTTGCCCTTTTTCTTCCAAGATCATCTGCCAGTGCCTGCAGTTGCCCAGCCATCTTCTCCACTCTTGTGGTAGGATCAGTTGGCAGCACATCCCCACTGTTAGCACCCCTTTCTTTCACGAGCTTGACTACAGTATTTGAACACTTCATGATCCTTTAAGCATATCTCAGAGCTGTTCTCATTCCTCAGAACCATGACTTGTTTTGCAAGGCTTAGATTTTGAAGGCAAAATTTGCCACTTCTCTTCACACTGAATGGCACCATGGTGCTGCTCTTGGGGTTGTGCATGGGGTGAAGTGCAAACCTTGCCTGTGCTGCCTGTTGCCACGGTCAGCAGTGTGCTTTGGTAGACACCAAAGCAAGCTAATGCCTCGCTGGATGGCCCCCATGGGCTCATAAACAAGTGCAGTCTGCATTACGGGAGATGAATCCGCTGGTCCTAATTGAATTCCTATGTGGTACATCATACAGCAGTTCCTTGTCCCACCTCCGCCCTCTCTGCCTCCAGAAATGAAACGCATTCAGACCCTCTGAAAAATGGTTCATAAGAAATACTCTTTAGTTACAAGAGCATTACAAAATAACTTTGATATATATTAATTACTAACTTCATTTAATAGCATATTGAACATTATAGCATTTATAAACAAAAGACAATCATAAAGCATTATTCTGACTGTTAATTAGCTCTATTTATTCTCCAGATTAGTTTTTAAATATGCCCTCTAGATGCCACTTGATACTAATTAACAGTTACATTATTATCTCTATAGAAAAGCATTTTTAATTAAATCTAAAGCAATTTAAATTAGCATGAGTTTTTACAGAAATTAAACTCTGGTCAGATGCTTAATTTAGCCTTATAAGACAACATCTGATGACATGCCAGTGTCAGTTCTCCCAAGGGCCTTGACATCTTTTTTGGAGATTATTTTTTGAAGTTTGTTTTCAGGGAAACTTGCCAGTATGTTCTGGTGTTTAATATTTATGATGGATTTAACCAGGTTTTTTTAAGACTAAATATTGATGGAAATCCGTATACATTGCAGTGAGCTGAGATAAAAATGCAGAAGATGTGTTCCTGCAGCTTACTGCAGAAAGTTGCTGGTTTTCAGTGGTGGAGGAAGGTTCGCGTGGGAGGTAGGATCTCATGGGCTGGATGCTGTCCCATTACAAATCAACCGTGCTTTTTAACTACTCTTAAGATTAACATTTTGCTGTGCAATAAGGACAGGATTAATCATAAAACTTCAGTGTCCCTTTTCTGTAATAGAAGAATACAGGGATTGCTCCCAGTTTGTTCCCACTCTGTGTCCCTGCCCTGGAAAATGTACTTCTCACTTAAATGCTTATACTGCCATAGCATAAGTTTTTCTCCTAATATGGCTTTAATGATAAAAGTTTGGCTAAAGCCTTTCACTGTGGCAAGCCCTAACTAAAATAGCTGTATTTAGAGTGGGGTAGGATACCTTTAATCTCCCACTGTAAAGACTGCAAGAGCTTCTCTGCAGATGTGACCCACCCACCACATGTTGCAGTCTTCTTCAGCACTGTGGCTGACTTAAAAGTACCTTTGATCTCGACAACCCCTTGTGCCCTCCTTTCAAATAATTAGCCAGTAGCTCTATTTCTACCTTGTAGCTTTAATCCACTGTGGCATATTCCCTCTGGGCGATGAACCATGTGGAGCATGCAAATGCTGACCCCAGGTTAGACTTTCGGGAATCTTAGTTTGGGAGCATTTTTTGTTCTAGTTTCTTTCCAGGTTACTGGGAACACACCTGAAAAGAGGAGTCAGCTGTTGAAACATTGCAAATTTATTAATAAGTTTGGAATAATTAATTCGAAGGCACATTTCCAGCATTTTATTTATGAGCTGTATATTAAGGAGTTTAGAGTTTTTAGTGGAGAAACACCAACAGTAAAAACAACATAACCCAAGCTTATAGTCAATGAGATCACTGCATGATTGTCTTGTAGAAAACTCTTTTAAATGAGAGGGTTTGGGTTGGGGTTTTCTGTCACTGGAGGAAGAAGGGGTAACCTGTTCTGTATTTGCAGAATACGGACTGCTGGGCTTCACTGGTGAACTGATAAGTCTTTGTAAACTGGCCCAGCTATCTCTCAAGCTTCACATGTAGAGACATTTTCAGCGAGCCTTGTATTAGCTTGATCTTGGAGGAGCCCTGCAGAACTGTGACTGCAATGCCAGCCTCGATAAAGGACTCTGCAAACCTTTCCTTAATATTACAATTTTAGTACCTTCTTGGCATGGTTTTTCTATCTTGTCTTTGCTGCAGTATTTACAGCAGAGTAACTTTAATGAGCATAAGAAATAGTTATATTTCATTAAAATAATCCACAAAGCTTTTTGACTGGTACCAGTCATTTCAGAGGGTGGTGTAAGCTAGAAATTTAATTCCAGGAATTACCACCTATTTTTGCTGCATGCATCCTTCTTCAGAAGCTATTATTTATGGGTCAGGGCATGCACAGTTGCCCTTTTCAGCAGCCATTATGATGTCAAAATGGCATTTTGCTGATTTGTTTGTGGCAGAGGGAACAAGTCTTTTAGCCAAGGGTTGAAAGCAGGCTTGATCCAGAGGAAACAGAGCTTTCTGGTCTCACCATTGAGTCTGCTGCAACTTTACACCTGAATTAAAATGCCAAGCTTTGTGTTGTGGATTTTGTGTGTTTTCATGAAAAACGTATTCTTACTACAGGTCTTTAAGTAGATTTTTTCAAAGGACAAATGGTGCTATAAGACTCTGCCTGGCAAATTGAAACATTTTCCTGCTATGATGATCCTTTTCCTTTACAAAGGCAGCAGAAAGGAAGCTGCCTCTAACTCAAAGATGGTTCAGTGTTGCTGAAGCACAGCCGTGGTACCTTGCTGCTGTTCCTCACTCTGTTTCTGTAAGCAAACGCTGCACCATCAATCTGATGTCAGAGGACTTTCCCAGTTCACCCAGTTGCAAATGGGCTTCTGCTTGCTCAGGCTGCTTCAGAGGCACCTGCATTAGCAGTTAGGTCTAGAACTCCTTTCTGTGCTCTCGGCAAGAGAAAAAGCATGCCACAGCCATGCTGCTTACAAGGCTTGGACAGGCATTTGACCTTTTGCTGAAGATGTATGAACTTCTTTAGGAAGCAGCTATGAATATTCACTGCGTATTCCCTACAGGTAATTAAGCAGTAACGCTAATGCAGTCCCGGAGCAATTGCCAAGCTGTCGTGTAGTCATTGTCCTGCAGAAAAGGAACAGAGAATAAAATGAGGAAAGTAGGGAAACACACTGATAAATGAAGATACCAGGTTTTAGCACTTGAACTAGCAAGACTGGAAGCAGCTTCCACTGTCTGTAGCAGTCAATGCTGGCAATTGAGTTTAATCAAATTTGTTTGTGTTCGTTGCAGAGCTGTGGTGCTGGAAAAAAAATACATTTAGCAAAATTAGGAGCAGTGCAGGGGAAAAAAAATGTCTTGTATCAGTCATTAAAGCCACAAGAAAATTCTTTTTTGCTCACAGGAATTGCGCTATTGCTGTATCAACATAGAAGTCAGGTGTTAAAAAGTGATGTAAGCGTAATCAGCAGTGACAAAGAATTAAAAAGCTGTATTGAAAAAAAATTATTCGGTGTAATTTGGTGTGGGTTTTTTCCCCAGTGACTGGTGTGGGATTTCTGGATGCTTTCTTCCAAATCAAGGGGGTTTTTTCCCATTGTTTAAGGGAAGAAATTAAAATCACCAGATCTTGAACAAATGAACAGATCTGAATGAATACTTCTGATTGCTTTGCTGCCTGCGGGCAATAGGTGTAGATGCTGTTGTCCATTCCTTTTAATGGCAAATTCAACTAACATTGCCCTCTTTTTTCAAAGTCCACTCACCCAGATTGTAAACCTGTCTTTTGTTGCAGAGAACAATGTGTGTCAGGAGGGAGATATACTGAGAAGTTTTCCTTGTGTTTGCTTTTACTTCAAAGTACATTCCAGGCAAAAAGGATAGCATTTATGTAAAGTGTATAGGCTTCGAGTCCAGGCTAAAATGTGTGTTCAGATTGTGTTACCTTAATTCTGTTTAAGGAAAAAGAAGACTCATCCACCATCAGATTAATATTGATTAAATGTCACAAGGATTATGATAGAAACATACTGTACACTTACCAAACACTGAAAATGAGTTTAAAAGTGTGGCAGATTTATATTTTATTTCCTGTCTTCCCCAGCCTTCTGTTTGAAGCTCACATAATATTCTCCTTGATAAATTTCCACTGTGTATTCCTACTTCAGGTTCTCTCCTGAGTTTCTTTGCAAGTTTGCACAAGGATGCCAAGAAGAGCTTCAAAGGAATTCAGTGATGACATTGCTATTGTTGAGCTGCAGAAAAAATGTTGGACCCCAAAACTAGTCAAGAAGGAAATTATCTAGAGGTCAGCATAAGTTGTAGCAACCTTTCTTCATATGTCTTTTCTCAGTTTGGATACAAGACGTTCTTTTCTATTCTGTTATTCCCTTTATATTTCTCAGACATTCAACCACTAAACCTAGGCTGTTGAAGATCAACATGTCTGCGTACACTGACATCACTAATGGCCCACATGCTCATCTTAGAGGCTGTGGCTCATCCTATTGTTTGCAAGTTTTCTAGTTTAAAACTAGCCTTCATTTTTTTCATGGGACTATGAGTCAGTAACTGCTTCTAATCCACCCGGCAGAGCTGCAGTGCTGGAGTCACAAGGAGTTCGCACCTGGCCTAACTCAACCACAGCCCAGTGCCTAAGGATTAACTCACTTCCCATGTGCATACAGTGCCTAGACCAACATCTAAAAGATTCTAAAGAAATTATATTACAGTTTTATTATAAACACTTTTGTTGATGCTGCACATGATTTCATTGCATAGATTGTCATTAAAGGAACAACTCTCCAACACTTGGACAATGAAGGTACGCAGACAGACAGACTGACCTTTGCAATGAACTATTTTTCATAGTATCCTAGAAAGAAACATGAGTGAAGCTTTATGGCTTTTGTTCAGTGCACTGGCTTAACGTAGCCGAGCTATTACTGTTGGGCCCTGAAATGAAGCTGTTATTGATTTCAGATTTGATGGGATTCAAGAGGAACAATGGCAATTACTATGTTCATTCATTTAAAAACATAAATTAAGCATGAATAAGGCTTTTAAAGCTAGGAATTAAAAGAAACAGGCACAAATCATTTCTACCTCTGTCATATTGGATTTAATTCCTGCACATCTGTTTACACAGATATCTTTCTGATGAGACCTACAGAGGAGAGAACCTCATCAGATGGGTGTTTTCAGGAACAAATTGCTGAATGTGTCCTGATCAACAGTATTGGGAACAGAGGTAGTTTATGGAGATTGCCAGCACACTTTACATTGCCTCCTGACTTTATCTAGAAAAAAAATCATAGCAAATCCTTCTTCTCTCCTCATATTTGCAGTACTACATTAAGGCACAGCACTAAAGAGAAGATATACTTAAGCCAACATAATCACCCAAGTTCATTACAGGGCTCTGAGACCCCAATTTCATTATAAAGCAGTGATATGCAACACTGAATGTGTACTGTGGGTCTGGAATTATTACTAAAAGAATACAGAGGGTGGGAAATAAATGTGTAGTCTAGAAAGAAAAGAAAAAGGAAAGTGGGGAATAGCTAAGCAGATGTGTCTGCACCTGAGTGGAAACCTGATTTCTCTCCTTTGCGTTCTGTTCACCCCCAAGTGCTGTTCCACTGATTGCCACCTCCCCTTGACAGCAGGAGCATCAATCATTAGTCTAAAAATACCTCTCATCGCATTGCACTTGAGCTTTTCTCTTCCTTCCAGCTGATAGCAGTAGAACCCTAGAGCAAGTTTTGTGCAGAGGGAGCAGTATGTGATCATTATCTCATCATGATGGCTGGAGCCCAGTTCTGGCCAGAAGGAGCAGGGATGGCCCTTTGCACCAGGGAAGGTACCAAGATAGCATCATGCAGCTCAGGTGCTTTTGCAGCACACAGGGAAAGCAAGAGGCAGCTTGGAAGCTGAACTATTGATGCTCACTTTACTCTGGTTGGATTTGTTGCTGATAAGAAGATGCACGTTCCAGCTGAGATTTGCTCCCTTCCTGGGGTATTTGCAGCTCCTCTTTCTCATCTGGAGGTGCTGGCATTTAGCCAGTGTTGAGCTCACACTAGAGCCTTTGCCTTGGTGGGATGTTAGTAATCTCCTGGTCTTCTCAAAAAGATCATGAGAATGATCAACCTACATTTGAATGGGGAGAACTAATGCTTCAGAAGGCACTCTGCAACAGGAGACTGAGACCAACATACAGAACCTGATAATTCTGTTTGTTTTGATGCTAAACTGGGATTAAAAAATGCCTTGTTTTATGCTGTCTTGGATTAACGTCATAGAGCAAGATGACTGCCAAAAGCCGAGCCCACTGGCTCTTTTTGTTGTTTCTATGTTAGAAACAGTGAGGGCAGAAGGCTGTGCCAGGCAGGTGCTTTGCAGGAAGAAAGGGCAGTGCAAGTGCAGAAGATGCAATAGACCAGTGGTACTGAAGACTCCTATGGCAGGTGCAAAATGGGGAGAGGGAGGTGAGAGGAGGTTCAGAAGCTGGATATTGCTCCAGTAACTCACTTGTAGTGGTCCAAACCACAACCAGGCTTGTCTCCTGGATGTAACAGTAGGCTTCTCTGAAACCACTAGGGCCAGAGAAAATGCAGACCTGCATTTTTTTGGTAGACCTGTTCTCATGCAGTCTTTATTCTGAGTCTCAAATAAAAGAAGAAAAAAAAAAAAAACATTAAAAAATCCCCAAACCCTGAAATTGAACCATAAATGTTCCCTTGACATAGGAGTCTTATTTTGTTCTTGCAGGAAGTGAACACATGCAGGGATCTTTGACATTTGTGCCCGCACACCTTATGTACTAAGAAGGCAAAAAAAACCCCACCACCACCACTCTTTGAGTGAATCTTTATGTTGATTCAAAACACTTGAGGTAGATCCTGTCATATGCTTTATAAGTTCCTGACTGATTGTGAGGAATTAAGTTATTGGGCAGAGAACTAGCTAATGGAAACACATTGATGAAATCATTTTTGAGGGACATTAAATAGAACTTAAAATAAAGCTGAAATGGCTTTATAGATTTTTCAGTCAAACTGTTTATGAACATTTATCGGTGGTAAATTACACAGTGTCAGAAGAGGGAATCAGTAGGTATGGCTTTTAATAGAAGTTGCTCTGATACAATACTGTGAGAAAGAATAATTTATTGCCTAGGGATGTACAGTATAGTACGTTTAAATACAAATTATGTGATTGCTTTCTCTGAACTGTCTTTGGCCGTTTGCAGGTAAGTTACCCTTAACACTAGTATTATGCATTTTTCATGGTAGACAGCAAATGTTTTAATGACAGATAAATCAGGAAGCAGAAGCTGTGTTGTACAATAATAAAAATATTGCTTTATACTCAGTAAAGGGAGAAGAGGTATGTAGTAGCTTTGATTGAGAAGGGAGATTGTAGCAGCTAATTCTTGAACAGTTGGAGCTGTGCATTAATACCATATGCCAAAATCAATTATTCCTCAGGTGGAGGACAGTGAAAATAAGACTGGGGAGTGCCAGACTAGAAGGCATTTTCTGGTCCTTTGGATCTTGTCCCCTGGTTTGAAGAGACCACATCTTATAGTTATAAATTTGTCAAATCTGTTAGACTGCCTATCCTATCTAACTGAAAAACTGCTCTCAATTTTGCTTCTCTTTTGACTAGAAAACACTTTTCCTCACAAATATATTTGGTACCAGTTTACTGCCACTTGCTCTAATGCCAGCATTGGCCTAGAGCCAGTAGTTCTTTTTTCTTCACATTATTTATCCTCCTAATGTATTTACATGCAGCGTTTGTGTATCCTTCCTTAGTGACCATGCTGCTAAGCTAAAGAGCCAAGTCCTTCGAGTCTTCTTTTGTGGCATAGACTTTCTCTGTTCATGCAGTCATAACGGTATTTCCTCTCTGTACACTTTCCCCACTGGGGATGAGCTGGGCGCTACAGAATAGTTCAAGGATTCACTGACAGTTCTTAAAATGTAATTCTTTTCATGTTGCTGTTAGACTTACATCTTGCCTTTCAGTTTAATGTCATGATTGCCTTCCTTCTGGCCCTGTCCTGCTGCCATGGATCATGAGAAGCACTCAGAATTTATCCAGGGATGTTCCCACCCTGGAAGCATCCAACATGGAGAAGAAATTTTTACTGCTTTCTAAGCAGCAGACCTTGTACTTCATATTTTAAATTCTACCCACTCTCTCTATTCTTCCAGTCCCTGAGGTCAAACATTTGTTTCTCCATGACATCCCAGTTCTCTTCAGAGACAGAGTAACCCAATTCGGTGTCAACAGCACATCTCCCTCAAACTTTCCTTCCTTTTTTTGCCAAAGCCATTAGTAAAACCACTAAATGAGGTCACTTCCTCCAGCCTAATGCCTTCACTTTCAACACCATCCAGCACTGATGCTATCACAGCCTGGCTAGGAATTTCTGTAGTGGCTAACAGCCACACTTTGATAAAAATGGCCAGTGTAGCTGAATCTGTCCAAGGCAGTTGTTTCTGTTGGGAGACACAACAGGAGCTGCCAATCCCCCAGGCAGAGACAGAGGCTCTTTGGCATAGAAGAGAGAGAGCTGGTGGGACTGGGCACATTTGAGGTCTATAAAATTTCCACTAGCACAAAAAGAAGAGGATGGTTATTTACTGTTTCTCACAGTCCAAGGCAGAACAAGCATCCAGTAAAATCATCAGACAGCAGGTTGAGACCAACAGAAGAACTTCTCCGGTGTTTTAATTATTCTGTGAACCCCCTGCTACAGAAATTGCGACACTTAAAGTGATAGTTAGGTGAGGTGAGGAAAGCTTAGCAGTGTCTCTCCCGTGGCTGGATGACACAGCCACCTCAAGGAGTCCCTCAGCTGCTGACAGCCAGAGTCAAGGGAGGGTTGTCTCAGTCCCGGTTTCTCAGCATCCCCTCATGGCTGATGTCCCATTCAGTGACAGGGACAAGTGGCCCTTTGGGAGATCTTGTGTTCTTAAAACAGAATAATAAGGAATGATATTGTGAAGGCAGGAAGCCATATCAATGTAGGTAGCGTTCTAATTCATATCGAAGGAGAGAAATAGAAGGATTGGGAAATCTCATTCCTGTTCCCAGTACTCTTCCATGGATCTGGAAATAAGACAGTAAAAGAGGGTTTAAGAACTGTGTGTAGGGAAAGGAAGGCAAGGAGATGGAGGAAAGGAATAGCAGGCTTTTTTTTCATTTTCAGCCTTCCTGAAATGACTGCTTTGGAATCTTTGCTAGCTTTGCTTCTAAAGTTGCTTCCTGCATTTAAATGAAATAATGAAAGCCTGGAAAACCCCAAGTCATTAGAAATATGCTAAAGTCTCTCCTTATTCTGTAGGCATTTCTGGTTAGGTGCAGACTGAGATTTTGGGCTTTGCATAACTGAAGCAGCTGACTTGTAGTGTGTAAAAATGAATTAAAAGTCACCATTTAAGCAATACAGGGGGAAAGAGTACAAGAATGTCTATGTGCCCCTCTCCAGCTGAACTTCATCTTCCTCCCCTAGAAAAATAATTGTTTTATTACGCAGATATGTGCAGACTGTGTCTTTTTGCTAAGTTTCATTGCAGAGCTAATAGCCAAGGCAATTGTGTGAATAAGCAGAGACTTAAATCATTTGGAAACTGTTGAGAGAAGACAGATCTGATAATCATAACCTTCATGGCTGGCAAGTTACAGCTGCTTTTGACAACTTGTAACGATGAAGACTTATAGTAAAGTTAAGAGCTAAATATTGTGTATTGTGTCATAGGATCAATTTCAATTCCCAAGTATAAAGCTTTGAACTTTAGACTGCTTTTATCATCTTTGAGATTACTTTGTTTTTCTCTAAGTTAAAAAAGAGTTGTTAGGGGTTTTTTTTAATAAATGTTAGAGTGCTTATTTCCATTCTGATTTATATTTTTCTTTAACACAGTGGGACAGCTTAGGGAATTTATTTCAGTGCAAAGAAAGTGTAGTCTTATAGAAGCCACAGGTGTTTCTTTCTTCTAGCAGAATTTACAGAAGGATGTTTTATTAACATGTTCTACATCATCTCATAACATCTTTTTATTCTATAGTGGTGACTTCCAGGCTGCAGATAGGTAAAATACTAATAGCATCTGTTAAAAGATCTCAAATAGTATATGTAAAAGGCCTCATCAAGATCTGTAGCTTGCACCAATAGCTTTATCAAATCAAAAATTATGGAAATGAAAAAAAAAAAAATGCCACTGGTGCCATTCGCATGCTGACACTGAAATTACTGTGATCACTGCAGAATATTAATAATTAATTGTTCACAATGCATCTGAACACAAGACCAAAGGTCATACTTGCACACTGGGTAGGCAGCTGTATTATTAGAGAGCATGAACATTAATTTCTAGTGCACTGCTGTGTGTAAGGCAGTTAGTACCATTCTTAGCTGTGTTTTAATTGAAAGTTTCAATGGGAGTGAGAATATGATGTTCTGCAACATAGAGCATCAATGACAGCACCTGGGGACTCGTGTGTCCCAACAGAGTATTGAAAAAGTGGAATGGGTTCAGAAAAGAGCAATGAGAAGTCCAGAAAGTCAGCTTCACAGTGAATGATTCCGAAAGCCCTAACTTTTCAGAGAATCAGAGAAGGCTGAGGTGGTTGTGTCACTGTCAGTAACTATCTACAGTAGGTGGAGAGTCTGCTCATGTAGGGCTGATTGGCTAGCACACAAGGACATGAGAAGATTTAGTGGTTGAAAGGTGAAGTGAGACCAATTCATATTAAGTGCACATTTTTAAATGATTAGTGGAAGGACTTACCAGAGGATGGCATAGGCTGCCTTTGGCTTAAAACAATGATATGGGGAGAGCACATCTTTCAAGAGTGACACAGCATGGTTCGGTCACAAGATATGGACCCAATGGCTGGGTGAAATAGCCCAGATTGGGCTATACAGGTGGGAATGGAACAGGATTGCAGTGCCCTGAAACTTATGAAAGCTGTTCATATCACCTAGCAGTTTACAGCTCATGATCCAAACCCAGTCAGTAAATGGGGATAGTGCCACCTCCCCACTATCCCACTCTATGAGAAGTGGGAAATGAGCCGAAGTTAAAAGACTTCTGGGTCACACATCAAACCAGTGGCCAGCCTGGGACTAGAGCAGAGTCTGTTGACAACTTGTGCTGCATTTTATCAGGTGGACACCTCCTTCTTTTCCCCAGGCAGGAGCACATCCTGACTGGAGAGACATTTGCAAAAATTTGTTTTTCTCCTTTGAGTATCAGTCAGAGTCCAGCAAAAGACATAATGTCATGAAATGCATCTAGGTTCATTAATGAGGGATGTAGATGTATTAGATGCCTGGTTACCAAGGAGGTCTCTTTTCCAAGCTCCATGCATCAGCTGGGTCAGCAAAACACTTCCCACAGTAGGGCTGCAAGCAGCTGCTTTTACAGCCAGAAGTGCAATTTACAGGCAAACTCCAGCTGTGATCAAGGCAGCCAAATTCAGATAAATAAAGATTTGGCTTTTCCTGGGGACAGAAGGGATGTGTGCAAGAGAGAATGGGGTCAGGTGATGGGTTAAATTGCACCTAGTTATGATTTGACAAACACTCCCCTGATAACAGCATATAATGTTTACAATTTGTCTTCTGTTTTGTTTTGTGATTTCAGGAGCAGAAGGCACAGTGTTCCCTAAATCTATAGAAACTCCCAATGTCAGGGCAGACCCCTTCAAGGAACTAAGGTAAACTTTGGAATATGGTTTCACGGTAACTCAGTGGCACCTTGTTGGAGTTGTGCATACTGCTGGGTATCATTTCTGCTTTTACATAAGAGCTTGTGGATTCACTTTGGAAGGCATCACCGAGAGGATACCATGGAAGAGAAGGGACCTGCCTTGTTTGTGTGTAATATGACTGAGCTGAAGTCAGTCACGGGTCATGAGAGCATTATTTTTCCTCTGTAATATGCAGACCCTGGGTTAAGCATTTAAAAAAAATAGAATTATCTTTTCCTGATTGTACAGGGAGGTACTGGAGTCCATGCTGAATCACGGGGAGAAGCAGCAGACAAAAGGATAATGCTCTCCAGCATTATCTGTCTTGCAGAAATGCAAACCCTCCCTGACCTAAACAGGGTCTAGCTGTGCATGCATGTAATTGCTGACACTTGCAGAGATGCCATTTGCTGACAGCAATGTATCAGGAGGGAATAAACAGTACAGCTCCTGAGAATCAGCTTTGCCCTCAAGCTAATGCTGGGCATTGTACTTATTTTTAAAAATATATTAATTGTGGCACTACAGGTTAGTTGGGATGACTAGTCTCTGAAAAGAGACTTACCATATGGCCTAGTAAATTACTGACTGAAGCTCCTGATACCTTCTGACCAAGAAGGCTGTAGGGTTTTGCCATCAATTCTCTAATTATTCTTCCGTACAAAAAAAAGAGAGAAGGAGAGAAAAGGTGAAAAAAAATCTTCAGAAGACCATCTCATTCTTAGGTCTTGGGTTGCAAACTCTCTTTTCCTAGAAATGGCTGGGGATGAAGCAGTCTTCAGACAGCTGAAGTTGTGCACAAGCACTGCAGATTTACTGCAGATGCACCAAGATGGGAGAGGACCTCTCATTAACTCTCTGCTCTGATACTGGAGATAGTTATGGCCCAGTTAGATCACTGTGGAAAAATGAAGAATACCCTGGCTGCCTTCCCTTGGGTCTATCTCTATCTTCAGTTTCTCTCTGAAAACACTGTAATTGTTCCCATTTTGCACTCTGGGGATCATATGTCACACAACAAGTGCAGTGGTGGTGTGATTCATTTTGTTATGAAAGTTTGTTCTCTTTCTCCATGCAGTCACTTTAAACCTGCCTTGTGGTTTTCCCAATCTTGTTATACTTCCTTTAAAAAAGAGGAAGGAAGGACTTTTCTCAGCCTGACATGCAGCTGCCAGGGCAACTCCAAGGTCTGCTGTGGTGACAGGAGTCCCAGGAGGGAAGGGTGCAGTAGTGTAGAGCACACATACCCTGCATTTCTCTGGACAGAGCCAGCAAATGAAGCAGTCAGCGAGTGATTGGATTTGTAGGTGGGGTTCAGGTGAAAAGGCTTTCTGGCACAGCGCGTGTTTACTGACATTTTTAGGGAAAAGAAAAAAAAAAAAGGAAGCTTATGGTTAAAATATCTAATAGCATCTAATAACTTACGAAACTACGTCCCATTTTCAGTAGTGCAAAAGAGATGCAAGATTTAGGTCCAAGTTTGTGGTTACTCAGGACTTCTAAACGTGAGAGGGGAATTTAATCCAAATAAGTGTAGGGTGCCATATTAGAGTGGACAAATATGAATTAAAATGGCTCTAATCTGACTGAGTATCCTTCTGTTCGAAAGAGAATTAAGCTAAATGAAATTGAAATGAATTAATGACAGTATCCATGCAAAAGGTTGATTCAGTATATTGGATCTGCTTTAAATTCATGTTGTCATTTCACTTGTGTTATGTAGAGAACTGTTCCTTTGAAATTATTGAACTGATCCTGTACTGGTGATTTTTTTTTTTTCATTGTCTTCTCTTTTATTAAGAAAAGAAATCACTGAATAGGATTTTCCCTTGAAAAAAAAAGTCCCACAGGGTCCTAAAACATTTTGTGTGTTTCTGAAAATTTTATCTTTGCAAAAAAATAATTTTTTCCACCACCCTGAAAAGAACCAATGGTAGCACTATGTAGAGAAAGTTTTTTCAGGAGAAAATGCTCTCTTCCTCCTCAAACCAAGAACAATCCATCTCTCTCTCTACATGCTGGAGCACTGTCTGCTTCTTAGGTAAAATGGAGTCTCTTGGGTGCAGTACAGAGTTAGTAGAGAAAATAGATTTACTCTGGGGGGACATATTTTGGTACCTTCCTGTTTTGATACCAGAGTGTGTGCATAAGGTGTCCTTCTGGCCTATTTAAAAAGATGCAGCAGTAATATGGCCCTGAATGAGATGGCAGCCTATGGGTCCCAAGCTGTCATACATTGCTAGGAAAGCAGCATTGTAAACATGCACTCAATAGCTGGGTTGACTCTAAAAGACCTTTTCCTTTAATAATGCAAACTTTCTTTCCTCCTTAGGCTGAAGTTCTCGGGGTGGGAAAGTGCACATTCAGCTATTGCAGGCTGTCGCCAGACACCACCAACCTGCATCACTCTTCCCAGAGCAAATAGTTATGATTAGTTAAGTGATTTATCCATTTGCTCTTTTCAGTACCATATTGACTCCCACTTTTACATTAGAAGACTTCAAAATAAGGTGACAGTGGCTGTCACTATCAGAAAGAGAGGAGACCAACTGCTCCTGTCACCACTGGGAGTCAGACCATCTGTATGCCTTCTTTCCCTTACTCCTCTCCTTAACAGACAGACTGATTTCCCCTGCAGGATAGGCAGCACGCTATCGTGCCAATCAGCTCTGTCTCTTTCCTTCGTTTCCTCCCATCTCCCAAAGGCCTCCAGTCGTGCCCATGTGTCACAAAGACTGACACGCTCCAAGCAACTGCACACACGTTCTCAGCAGACTTTCTGTCCCTGTTTAGCTGATGAATGATCTTTACTTCATGTAGCCTAATTCATTTATTAGTACCTGGCTGCTCTGCAAGAAGGTTACCATCCTGGGGAACAGACAAGGTGTGGTCTTCTTTTCTCGGTATGCTTTTTAAAACACTTCTGCCTGCAGTGGTTTTGATGGAGAAAATTCAAGTGAAAGTATGTGCGTAGCTTTTTCCTTACATGCTAAGCCCATCACAAGTCTGCAAGAATTGGTTTGGTGTTTGAGCCAGACAAATTGTTTTGTTTGACTCGCTGACGAGTCTTCTCAAGAGGTACTCCCCTCTGCTGCAGACAGACTCGTGTGTCCTAAGGAATGTTCTTCAGCATCAGTTGTAGTAATAATGCCAGAGCTCATAAATGTCTTGTTTAGTGCAGGGTGTTATTAACAGTTCATGTTTCCTACTTGGGATCTAGAATGTTCTTTAATAATGACCTAAGAACTAGAGATGGTTGAAAAACCATTTGATAATACGCTTCTGTGAACATTTCCATGTTTTTACTTATTTAAAGTAATTTTAGACTCTTGAAAGTTTTGGTAGTTGATCACTGGGTTCTAAACTTGTCACAAACAGTAATAAAAAAAAAAATCAAAAGGAAAAAAAAAAAAAGAAAGCAAATAAATTAAAAATATTTTCAAATGCTTGGAATGGCATTGCCATTCAGTATCATCCCCAGATTAGGTGGAGGGCTTGAGAGATTTGTTTGGACATTGAAATATTTGTACTTCTCTGCATTGCCTCTTTTTAATGCAGGTTGGTGTCTTTGACATATGGTAATTTGATTGTCTGTGTGTAACAGTTGAATCCAAGATGACCTTTTCTCACTGGATTATTTTAGTAGCATCCCAGAAACTTGTCAGGCACCTGTCTTGAGAGTCTTTTCTTGACACTGGCAGGAATCACCTGCTTTTCTCTATTTATCTTCTTCTAAAAGGCAAATATATGCCAAGCAGGCTAACAGAAGTTGTCTGACAGAAACAAGATCAGCACTCTTCCGAGGTGAGGGATAAAGGCTAGACTAGCCAATGAGTAAGGAAGAAGGGAAATAAATTGAGAGGAGGTGATTAAGAAGTATATAATCTAATATAAGAAAAAGATATCAGGAGGATATTGTTAAACTACTAAGTGCTGGAAGCTAGGAGGGTGTATGCCAGGTGGGTGCTCTGCTATAGCATCCATCCCAGTCCTTGGGCTCAGAGCTAGCATAAGTTCCTCCCCAATGTCCAGGTCGTGCTGGGCAGGAGCACCCAGAGCATGGAAACCTGGTTTAGGGCATTTCATTTCCCAGAGTTAAATGAAAAGAAATCAGACCGCATGAATTTCACTCCAGAGGGGGCAAACACACACCTGGAATTCATCCGAAATGATTGTAGGTTAAAAATGCAGTAAACTTCTCATTCAAGTCCAGGAAAACCAAGTTTTCCCTGTAGTGCACAAATATAGTTAAGGGAGAATTAATCTCTTGGGCTTGAAGGGGTAATTTTTGACCAAAGTTAATTATGAAGCACTGAAAGTACCAAATGGCAGATGAAATGTACTTGCAGCTCAATTTTATTAGTGCAATTCTACCTTACCACGTACAGTACTGAACTACCCAAATAGTCCAAGTGAGACCTATTCTAACAAAAAGCAATTTAAATACAGTGCTCAGCTAATGTAGCAATACTCATTTTGCAAAACAATAATTCTTAGCAAATTAAGGTTTCTCTCAGCTGTGTTTCACAAAGCAGCAGAGACATTTTCAATAAGTATGAACAGAAATAATGTTTCTGTCTCAAACCCATTACTTTAATAAAGATTAAGAGAATAGAAATTAGAGGAAATGCAAAAAATGAATGGTATGAAAGAGGAGGTAATTGGTGAGAAACAAAAGCCATTTATAAAGTCTGGTGTGTGATACTGAATCACTGTTTAGTTTACAGCAAACACTTGGCAATTCCTGTGAGGTATCAGCAAGGGAAAAATGACTAATGTAGCCTTGTATCTAGCTGGTGTTATTTTCCAACTGATATACCAGAAAGGGTGCAGTTCTTTTCTCTGTTATACCAGTGCAATCCCAGTAATTTTGGTAGTCCCACCAGTTTAAATTACTTTTGACTTGGGATGAGTTTTACTTCCGACTTTGTAACAAATACAGCTATTTTCACATGACATGGATGGGTTGGATTTATATGACTATCTCCACTAAAGCCAATGTATACCTATTAGTGTACAACTAAAATGAGAGAACAGGATCCTGGTTGCTAAGTTTCAAGGTAATTTAAGTGGACTTTGATGAGTTTCTTTTCAATGGCAGAGATCCTCATCACTCTGTTTTCTTTATCTAGGATTCCACATCTGAGCTAACAATTTTCCCATGACAGCTAAAGCTTCCTGAAATACTTGGTGGTGGATGAAACTTTCTGAAAGCAGAATTCACACTGTTATCACAGCTACAGCCACTTTGTTTTAGCCTTTCCTCCTGTTCATATCCCTTCAAAGCTGCTGTCTTTTCATCTATTATAGAAGACAAGCCACAGCCCTCCTAAATCAAAAGCAGTGTTCCCATAGGCTTCTTGTGGTCAGTGTATTAAGATCTATTTATAACATTGGATATAATGCTTGGAGTTAAGGCGGCAGTTGATTTCTGGGTCTTTCCATCTGTTAAAATATTTCTATTGCAAAAGCGGAAGAGAGGCATTGCTCTTCCCTTTCCTTACCCCAGCAAATCTTCTCTTAATAGCCTTCATTTTTTTCACACCCAGCACCAGAAAGGGGGAATTTAGCTCTTGGATGTCCTTTCCTTCCCTGTTGTTGGCAGGTGAAGCCTAGATTTGGATGAGACGCTCAGGAGGCACATGCCTGGGAAATGGCAGAGGTGTTGACAGAGCTTTGCTGATTTATCCTGGCTGGATAAATCGTGTCCCTGCCCTATTCACAGTGCTGCTAATAGCATGTGTCCATAGACAGGCAGATCCTCTTGAAAGAAGGCTAATGGACAGTGAAAGCAGGCTTGGCAGGAAGCGGAGCTTGGTGTGAAGGTGTTTTGAACACAGTATATTGCTGAAGTGAAAAATGAGATAGGCAGAAGCTAGGGAAAAAAAAGACAAAGTAGGCATTGATGGTCGAACAGCCTGTGGTGGGGTGCATGGCTCTTCCCAGATGGACTCATCTCCCCTGTGCTGCAGGAATGTGTGAGTGGAAGAGTGTATGTGTTCCACCTGAGCTACCTGGCCCTTCAAGTGAAAACAGGAGTGGGAATAGGGAAGGAAAAGGCAGATTTCTAAAGGAGATTGTTGCCAAATGGCATAGATTATGGGATAGAGAGCAGTGGAAAACTCCCTCTCATTTGGCGGTTGGTGGGAGAAAACTCCGAGACTTCTCTTCTTCTGCATATCATTAAGCAGCATAATTGCAATTGGAGCAATGGTTCCAGACAGACTGGTTTATCTTTTCCAGGGCCCTGAATAAAATGCAACAGCCTGGTTCATTATTCTCTCTCTTCATTTCTGTAGGGGTTTCCTAATGCAAACAAAGCCTTTTTCTGGGAGATATTAATCATCAATCCTGACTATCTCAGATTGAATATCTTTCTTGTATACAATATCTGTATCCTGCCTAGGTGCGTTGTGCCCAGGGTTGTCATTAGCTTTCAACAGCAGAATGTCACTTGCTCCATAATCAGAGCATTCATCTAACCTTCGAGTGCCGTTCACAGAGGTGTATGAGCCAGAAGTTCTCTGGCACTTGAGAGAAACCCTATCGGTGTGACCAATCTGTACTGTCAGACATGCACGAATATCCATTTGATTAACAAAAATGTGAGCTTTTTTGCTTTTTTTCTAACTCCCTGTGCAGCACACCACTAACCTCAAGTAGAAAATAGATGCTAATAAATGCGAGGTCTTAAAAATGTGAATTACAGCCATTTCATACTCCATGGCAGACTCACACCGGTGAAATGGCTTAATACTTAATTACAGTGCTTGTCCTTCTCTTGAGCGCAGATGACATTCCTCAGATAGATTTTGCAATGACATCTGTGGAATAAGTTGCAAAACTAATTAGTTATTCATATTATACAGAATATCGACTATGCACTGATTAAAAAGATGAGGTGACACATCTAACATGATGTATCTGTCTAGTAGGTTGGTGTGCTCCCTGAGATGGTATTTTTTTGAAGGTCTTACAGAAAATGATTAACATAACCTCTAGCCTCTAGAATGCAGATGTTTATAGAAAATGTTGCTTTTCATTTGCATTTTGATAATGATTAAGGAGGACCATTTTTGGGGTGTCAACTGTAATAGGATCTGCAGGTTATTGACTAATTGCAGCCGTACATGTCCTAAAAGCAGTCATTAGACAGCTACCCAGAAAAAAGGGCAGGCAACCCAGTCTTTGTTTCAGTGGCAGAGTCTGGCTAGTGCGGCTGTTATGTAGGGTAGTTGGGAGATGCTGCACCATGAATCAGGTGGTGTGCTGGTCTGGGATGTGGCATTCTAATGCTCTGTGAGAGGCTTAGCAGCTGTTGTTTTATCATAACATTTGTACCTCAGATAGAGCTATTTGTACCAAGGATATTAAGTGTGATATACAGAAGTAAATAGAAAGGTGGCAAGGAAAGCACCTTGCCTGTGACTGTGATCCAAATCCTTTGCAAATGCTGTGATATTTAGGATGTAATCATGTTCAAAATGACTGAATAGCTCAGAAGAGGAGATTTTCCTCTGAACACTGTTCTTATCTTAAAGAAATGAGAGGAATATAATCCACTGAGCACAATGTTTGCTTTGGGGTAGAAAAATACATGGTTTTCTTTAACATTTCTATCACTTTATACATCTCATACACAAAGTGAAGAGCAAAGCAGGCAAAATAAAACTGCCTTACTCAGCACTCAGTACCTGAATTTAAGGAAGGACTATCTCCCTGCTGAGACTTCACACACAAGCCTGGGAGTCCTCTGCAAACAGCTCCCCATGCCTGCAGCCATGCAGAGCCCAGCATGGGATCCAGAGCTGCGGCTTCGCCTGCTGAAGAGAAGCCATTAGAAGCCAGCTTCCTTAAAACCAAGTGTTTATTACAGACTTCTCAAGAACCTGGTACAAATAGGAAAGGACAAGTGAGGACTCCTGCCCAAGTGAGGGGTTCCTCAGGTTTTTGTTTCCCACTGCCATCTGCTGATGCCAGAGGGTTTGGCTGTGTTAAGGCAATAATATTTATTATTTAGTGTGAGTGAGATACTTTGAGCTACAGTCAGTCCACTGTCATTAGAAAGGACACTGTTACAAATACACTCATTGTGCTTTAGATTGTAGTCAGGAATCAATAGCTGTTGCATTACCCTATTAAATAGAGGAAAAAAAATGTGTCCATAACTATAATGGGATCCTTTCTTTTGAAAGCAGTATTTTGTATACATATTAAGAGAAATCATAAATATTCACTGTACCTACAGATTCTTAATTCTAAATTTATGTTTCATGTGGAATAGAGTTGTTTTCTCTAGGCCAAACAGGAGTAACTATGTCATTTCCTCATGACTTGAAATGATTTCATCTTTTTAATGGGTGGGGCCTGCTGCTGGTCTACTTTGCTTGTATATTTTAGAGTATGGATTTATCCTGTGGGTTATTGTGGCACCTGCTGCTTTGAATAGTAATAATTTCTGACCAAATAGTGTTGCTGCATTCATGCTAAAGACATGTCACTCCTTGCTCTCCAATGGTGTGGAGGCAGCACAAGGCTTATGAGAACCTTTTTCTAAATACAACTCAGCAGTGAAACCTGTGTCCCTCACTGGGGACTCCTGCGCAGCCCTAGTTGCTACCCTGGTCTCTATGTCTTCTGTAATGATAGTAGTAGACTATTAGAGTGTGAGCATTAGCTGTGTGCTACCATGCACTTTCTTGGCTCAGCAGTAGGTTGGCTCAAGCAGCGTTGGACTGGAGATGACTGGTGACCCATCTTTCACCTTGTGCACACTCATATCCCATGAAGGGGGGAAATGGAAATGCAGAAGCTACTTGTGCCAGCAGTGCAGACAGAAGCTGGCAGGTGGTTCCTCTTGCTCTTCTCCATTTTAGTAAAGTTGAGAGCCCATGGACTTCACCGCCTCAATTCCAGATTCTGCTGACACTTCTGAAGCTGACAGTCCCCTGTTGGTTCCCAGCTGAGCTGGCATTGGTGTCACTCACAGAAAAAAGCAGCATTTATTTGAGGCTAAATGTGAAAGCACCACATTAAAGGTGGACCATCTCTGGTTTGAAAGGCAAAGTGGCAGCCACCATTTCATCTATGGGCAGAGGTGGCTATGATAAACACATACCTCAACACATACAGCTTTGCTGGCAAGTAAAATAACACTATGTTTCACTTCAACTGCACAAGGACTTTGTGTCCTTGCATAGAAGAAGTCAAACTTTATGCATGTGTTAGACATGGTGTTGTTTGGCTTTGAGGCCATGCAGGAGCTGAGGAAGCAGAGATGTGATTTGCAACCCAGTAATAGCCAAAGAACAGGTGAGTGTCTCCAAGAGAGCATGAAAAACATGTTTAGAAAAACAATTCAGTTCTCTAGAGAGGAGGAGCAGATCTCCTGGGGTGTGGGCAGTAGTTGTTGGAGAGGAGCTTGCCCCCAGGTTAGGGCAACACAAATGGTTGTCAGGCTCTTGGGACCCTCCTGGCAGTTCTTTCACCAGCTGAAACTCAGCTGCAGTTCTCAGTTTCTCATGTTGAGTTGACCTCAGTTCATGAGTTATATCTTGCTTTTCACAATACAAAAAGAAAAACACATTTTCTACCTCTTTGCCTGGTTTCATGTCATTAAGGGTGTTTGTGGGAAGGCTGTCTGAGGACGTTATAAAGTGACACAGGGGAATCAAGCAAGAAAGTAAACCAAATCCCCCCCAAACTTAGGCCATCAAGGATCATAAAAAAGGTTGTAAAGCAGAGGGGAAATGGCCTCCTGGTGAGTTTGAGAACAGCTGAGAGGGCTGGATAATGAGGGGATGTGCTGCTGTAAGGAGATGTTCCCTGCCAGTGAACTCAGTGAAAATCTGTTTCTCTTTGCTATAATAAGGGCAAAAACCAAGACACAAAGGGTTTGTGTTGCTAGTGCCGAACTGTGTGGCAGTGATAAAAATATGTCATGTCCTGTCCACTTCATATTTTAAAAGACAGAGAAAGAAGTAAAGTAAAATGTCAATTTTTTTTTTATTATTAAAGATTCAGTATCTTCACTTTAATGAAGGAGTAATAAATATAAGTGGATACTAATGGAAGGTTATTAGAGCTGTTCATTTTGATAGAAAATACGTAGTATCTTCTTGTGCAATGCCAGAGGTTAAAGATTATTATTGCTTCCTAAAGTTTATGAAATTAAATTCTCTCTCTTATGACCCACAAGGTATGATTGAAAATGGGTGCATGTGAAGTGGTTTGTAATAAATTCATATTGCAATAAAAGTCTCTTTAGAAAAACAGGATATCGTACAAGAATCAGCTGAGGACCCCTATCTAAATATGGAAGCTTTTTTATAAACATGAAGAAATTCATTTTGGAAACTCAAGTGCTGCCAGAAGGATGAGCTGGAAAGAACAGGGAAACTTGTGAAAAGGTCCTGAGCTTTCAGTCAGTGGTTGAAACCCAAAATTCCCTAGGCTAAAAGCTATTTGACTTTAACAGGTCTTTATCTGGTTTATACACTTCTAATTAATTACAAATGACATTTCTGTCAGAGCCTTTTAGGGTACAAAAATTAAGTCCTTTGTAATTGCTGTTCATTTCTATCTAAAGCCTCCAAATCTATCAGAACCAGATAATCAGTCCTTGTTCCTCTGAGGCAGAAGGAATTATGCTGGGAAAAAGTGGAAAAAGCCAGTCCCAACCATATAGCATCAGGAGATTTGGGCAGTGCATTTCTTCTCCTTGCCAAATGCAAAACTTCAGGTGTATATCATACTGCAGGCATTGGCTTAATCTACTAATGCGTTCTGAAGTACAGAAACTTTGGTAGTGTGGGATTACTGATGCGGTTTTGGTATTGGGATTAAAAGACTAAATCCTGTAGGCAATGCTTTGCTTTTATTCAAAATAACATTCCCATGAAGTCATGAGATAATGATGGCCTTACAGAGCATGTTATATCCCTTGATCACTTCTGTATAAGTCACTTCAAGTTAATCAGGTCTTCTTGTAAACACACTCTGTGTGTTTCTGCAGGAGCTGCACACTGGGAAACAACCCGGGTCCTGAATTCAGTCCTGGGATTTGGTAGCTGCCTTAGCATGGGACTTGGCCCATCTATGCCTGGTATACTTCCATAAATGCTCTGGTTTTGCAGGGAATTTTGGGTTTCAACCACTCAAACTGATTATATCAAGAGGAGAGTCATTTCTCATTCACTTAGGCTGAGTTCCTCATCCTCACAATCAGTTTTTGCCTAATTCTTTACAAAAAGAGGTCTTACTGTAAACATTGAGGGCAATACTGCTAAAGAGAGTGAAAAATAGAAAACTAAATTTCTCCTAGTTCTTTCCTGCTCTTTCCTGCTTGGCTTGTGACAAATTTTCTAAAACACCCACTAAACATGTTGAAATTAAGGGTTCTCAGTTGAGCAGTGGGTATCATTTAATGTCTCCATCCATTGACATTGTTGTGAACAGTAAGAGAGGAGCAAGGAATGACATTGTCAGAGCTCTGAAGTGCACAGCATTCAAGCAACATCACACCAGGAGTTTAAATCTATGAAGTCTAGAGGTTAGTTACAGATTGAAAAGATAAATCAAGCAGTAAGATGCCTATGAAAAAGGATGCTGCATCTTCCATGAAGACACTTTAGAGTTCACTGTAAACTTCTGACATATATTCAGTCACTCTGCCTGCTGTCACAGTCTGAAATATATTTCAAGGTGCCTGCATATTTTATACTGTGACCTCTAATAAATACATGCACATTTTCCATGATGTTGCATCATACCTTGTGAACTGATGTGACTCTAAAGGGGAATCGGTGTCAATGCAATGGAAGTTCTGCAGGCAGAGGTGCTCAGATACACATTAAAAGTGTTTCTCTGACTCACACAGTATGTCAATGTCTGTGTGACCAAAGTGAGTGTTAGTTTCATAATCATCTCTTTGAGGAAGCTTTCCCCTAGCTGGATACCAGTTCTCTGTTTCTAAGTGAAGCAAAGCACCTACCATTTTCTTAGTGTCTGGCTTTCCTAGTCCAGGCTATGGGAGGTTACAACCCTGGTTAACCTGCCAGTGGGACCGAATGGATTCTACAAAAAATGAAATGTTTTTTTTTGGGTGGTGGGGGGGGGAGATCAAAACCCAAACAAAAGCAACATCTTTAGTAGGAACAATCCTTAAAATTGATTATCCTTTAATTTTTAGTAGCTGTCAGGAATTAACGGTGTGGCATTGATTTGTGTAACTATCCAGGCCACTTCTGCAGAGCTTCCTTCTTTTCAAGGAAAGTACTCTGGGAAGCTGCTACTGTATGTGTGACCTGTCAGTCACTCTACATGTGATTTGCTGCAGTCAGGAAAATCCAAAGTTCTTCTTAAAAGTATCATTTTCTACAGTTCAAGAAGTGAACTTTCTGAAAGAGGGATTAACAGTGAATCAGAGCAGGCAATTATCATTATTATTAGTCAATATCTCTGAAAGTAAAGTAAGACATTTGAGACACCAGAGAGATTTATGTTTTGTAATGCTTGATTTTTCAGGATATAATGGTCCATACCATATAAATATCAGGGGGTCACAAACATCATTTTTTTAAAAGATTTTTGGATAATTCTGGCATTTTCTACTTGGTTTAAAAAAAAAAAAAAAAAAGGAGGAACCAAACAGAAAAAAGAAAGCTGATGCTTTAAGTGCTTGTGGTCACTATAAGAATGTGCAGGCTTTGCAAATCTGATGCACTTAAAAAATGATGGGATTTACTTTCAGTGAAAGGCTAGAGGCATAGAGACTGGGATCGGTTATTGCATTGGAATAGTATGGTGTCTCCCTCAGGTGTGCCACTAAACTTCTCATAAAAGATGATGTAATTTTGACTTCAAGACATGTCAGAATTACCATGCTTTTTCAACAGACCTATGTGTATATGTAGAAGTGCTATATGTAGAAAGGAAGAAGCCTTCTGCTTGTTCTTTTATTGGCTTATCTGTTTCTTTTGGCATTTAAGTTACCACAATACCAAAGTGTGAAGAGTTTAATATATGAGAATTGGAGACTTTGTGTAATGTACAAAAGTATATAGACAGGTAGATTCAGTGTTACTTTCCATCTGAATAATTAATAATTTATCCTGGATGGTCAGACAGCTATTTTCCATTCCAAACTGTAATATACTTATGGAGATGGTGAGGCTGTTGTGTTTTTGAGGGTTGGTTACAACTTTGAGTGATCTGTGGGTGATCCTAGATTTGACCATGTGTAAATTCCATTCTTCTGTGACATGTAAGGCCCCAGTCGCCAGGGAGTTAATGAAGCTGCATGTGGATGGGTAGCCAGTGAGCACACTGCCAAGCACATTGCACCATGCTGTTGAGCAAGTCACTCAGAAATACTCTGGCTGCTTTAACTTTAGCACAGCTCAGCTTTTCCTGCTGTGCACTCTGGTAATATAAACATTCCCGAGCTGCTTTTATACATACTCAGGCATGTGTCTCTGCTTTTTTTTTTTTTCCTGAAACCTTACTATTTCTTATATTGAAATAGGATTGTTTAGAGCTATCTGAATTCTATTTCTGTATTCACAGCACAGAGCACAGTGAGAGCAGGAGCTGGATGTCACAGTTGCTGGACAAGCTGCATTCCTTGCTGCAAGTGCATCCAGCAGGTCCTTACCTTTTGGAGTGGGATGCCAAAGGTCTCCCATTTCCACACCAAATCCAGGCACTCAGTGCAGAATGCAGAGCACTATAGGAATAATTGTGCTGGCTTTGGCACTGGGAGAGGGTCGGCCCAGGTACCTGGCAGCTTTGCATGGGATGATTTAGCCTCCCATGTCATGTGTTGCTCCATGTAGAAATGTTCTCTGTGCATCACCTGTGCCTACTCTGCAAGTCTGAACTCAGAGGCTGGTGTTCCTATTCCTCAACAGTGCACAGCACAGACATGACAGGCCCCACTAGTAGCTTTGACATCTCCAGCATCAGAAAGGACTGGTAAATTTGCCTCAGGAGAGCTTGCAGTCACATTTGCCTAGTGTCTATAGTGTAGCCTAGTTCACTCTCTCAGTGGAAAGCAAATAGAAAAATCATTTTTGCAGTGCCCAGCAATGTTTATCTTACAGGTTGGCTGGCCTGCAGTGACTTTAGTATCCCCAGAGGTTCTGAACTTAATCATTTGCAGTTGCTGCTTGCCTGCTTGAAGAGGTCCTACTCCGCACTCCCTCCAGTGTGTTCTTCCTGTCAGTCACTATGGGAACAGCAATCAAAGCTTGTATTTATGGCTCTGTTGATGTCCAAGGTCACAGTGCGCAGGTCTAGTGGGAGCAATTAAAACAGGCCTGTCCAGTTATAACTCTTTAAGCTCTCCCCACATTGTAACTCTAACTAGAGCAGTAAAGTTAAAGCAGCATGACTGTCAGGATGTGACTGCTTTATAAAATATATCCTTCAGAGGAGATAGCTACTCTGTAGACTGTCATCTGTAGAATCTTACTAGGAGTGTAGTCAGCATCCCTGGATAATACCTGACTCCAGGTTTGACTCCTCATCGCTACCTACAGAGGTGTGCCCTGCCAGACTCTGCAGCCCTGGTAGGCATTCCCGCTGGAGGAGCTCAGCTCTACAGGCTGTGAGATGGCAGGTCCTATATCATCCACCATGAATACTGCTAGGATGGAGTTGTTTTGAAGTGGTGGAGTATGTTTATGCTTTTTTTGGGAGGTTGTGTAGTTTCAGTGGTTTTGCCCTGGGTAGTCTGTTATTGTCATCACCTATAAACTAAAATTTGCAAATGTTTGTTTTTAAAGCAAAAGCAAATGTTGCTTAAACCTGGTGATTTGCTTTATAGCAGTACACAGGAAAAAAAAAGGACTAAGTGGAGTAAGATGGAGGGAAGAACTGCAGTGAAATTAATAGTGTCTGAGGAACAGAAAAGTAATTCTTTGGTGATTTCCAAGTTTTGTAAGAGGCAGCTGTCTCCTTCTCCTCTCCTGTTTATGCCAGCATCAGGTTCTGCTGAGACACCTGTGTAATGCAACTCATGATACCATTGTCCATGTCTTATTGAGTGCAGAGTTTAAATAGGTTACTTCCCTTGAGCATTAATGTGGTATGTTACGTAAGAATGAAAATTGTTTAAGCCAAAAGATCCAGTAGCAGATACTGCATGAAGATAAGATAGGGTTACTTCCTTCACATACAGTGGGCACAGGAAGATGCAACACCAGAATTTTAAAAACAGGCCAGCAGGCATGTAAACATCTTTACAAATGTCCAGTCTTTTCTAATGGTCCTGTTATTTTATTTTCCCTTCCAATTCACAGCTAATTGAGTTTGTGTAACCAGAGCATGTTTAGCTAATGTTTTCTTACATAGGATTAGTTCCTAAATGCTGTAGATTAAATGAGTTCTTACTGTGCATAATGCAGTGTAGACAGCAAAAGAGACAGTTCTTGCACCTATCTACCATGTTCTGAGCAAGCAAGAAAAGACAAAAAGAGAGCAGGAATGGCATGCTGGAATTACCTTTCTGGTGCTGTACAGCAGTGCAGGGGCTGAGGCAGGAGAAAACCCGGGCTGACTCCTTTTGCCTCTCATCCACTTCTAAATTGCTTTGAAAAAACAAATATCCACTGCCACAATAAACTGGGATGCTGACATGGATATGTGAATGTGTTTTACAATAGCAACTCAAAAAACATCAAAGTTCACAGTTTGAAGCTTTGGGCTTGCAGTATGAAACCCTTCCCTGGCACATTGATCTACTGCCATGGGTTTGGGATTGTTGGTTCTTCAGCCTCATAAATCACAGCCAAGTCATGGCGAACATTTGATCCAACTTGAAAAGTTGTACTTAGATACCTGGGCAACCTTAAAGTCTGATCATGAAATATGAAAGGAAACATTGGGAAAATCTGTGAGTCATTAACACTGAGAACATTACTTATATGTCTTGGAAAGGGAAGACAGGAGTTAACCAGCTTCAAGTGGCTCCTCCCTACTAAGGACATTTCTCTGAACTAAATTTTGTACCGTATTTCTCTGATACAGTTACATAGATTTATCTGAGCTCTATATAGTAGGCTTAATATTCAGTGTTGAAAACAAGTGATCTGTTAAACAGTTTGAGTCCTTCCAGTGTTTTATCCCAGCAGTGACATTAGATAGCATTAGCAAGTGGATGTGGTACTGGTTTGGACAGTGTTGAACGTGTCTCCTTAGCATGGTGCATGGATGTGACAAAAATGTCCTCATTTCCTTGGGGCCACAAAGTAAGGACTTGATTCACTATTCTGGAACTGTAATTAACCACTCCTGGCTTCTGAGGACTGCTACTCCCGTAACATGGGGATGTTACAAGGAATGCTAAATTTTGGTATTCCCTGTGCTAGGGGTGTTACATTCCAGCCTAGGCACGTAGCACTTCTCGGTCTATAGGGATCAGGTGACATTTGGAAACCTGGCAAAGTGGCAGCTTCGAATGGTAGAAATCAAGACATCTCTAATACATTTTGCTTCAAAGAACAGAAACACACTAGCATTTTAAAGATAAGAAGTATATCCTAACTCCCACCCTGCCTCACTTGGTAGTGGCTTTGGTTACTGTCACAGATGGAGACCGTGGTAGTAATTTCCTCTGGGAAGGTTTTAGTAATGATGGCCACCCACAGAAAAATTACCCAGATTCTACGTGCACTGGAGGAAACTAAAGTTCTTGCCTGTTTTATTTTCCCTCCTGCCACCTACCAAGCAGGCAAACAATATATAGTATTAATGTGGTTATTGAGACATGCCATGAGGATGCAGGCAATTCAGAAAAAGCAAGGAATTCTAGGGGAAAAAAAAATATACCCTGCAGCTTTGACTGTAGTTGATTTCAAAGACAATAAAATAACTACAAATATTTTTTTTTTTCTCTTGCAGTACTTTTTATTAGTATCATTTTGTTTAGCCATGCAAAGGAAGAATTAAGGTTGATTTTAAGGTCCAATTTCTTTTCCCATATTATGTTCCCAAGATAACTGTATTGACTTATTTTAAACTTCACATCTGGTGAAGTTCCTTGTGGAAGGAATGGCTCAGGGCCATGCTCTGCAGCAAGGGTGGTAATCTGCTGTGAGAAAGTTTTCAAATAAGTTGGTTTGGGTACTAGGAGAAATCAGCAGCACAGAGTTGCCTTTATCACTTTGCTGTGTTGGGGAGAATTACTCCTCCTGGGCTGTGCTGAGCCATCCCCACCACTGCTATACTGCAATAAACTCAGGGAACACTGAATGCACTCACACATGGTCACAAAGGCAGCTCATCACAGGTCTGGAAATTGAATTCCAGTGCTCCAACCACAAAAACAGTTCTCCTACCTACCTACTCCTCTTTTGAAGATCAAAATAGAGTAAAACAAAATTAAATTCCCCACTGAAAACCTGGTCTAGAAAGTGGTTATGCCATCAAGTGGTATGCAGGCTTTTCTGACATCAGGTAATTTTTTTAAAAATCCATTTCATTTCACCTCCATTTGACCTCTTCCATTAGCAGCTGTAATTGTCTCTTTGTTATCTGCTAAAAAGTCATATAAGGGAGATGATTACAATCAAATGCAGACTTGCCCAAGGAAAGATGGACGGAACCTCACAGAACTCAAGAAAACATTGAACATTTTCTCTTTTTGCTGTAGTTTATCCAAGAAGCTGGAGAGCAGATTTCTGTACCTTTAAACAAACAAGGTCAACAACGTAAAGCATAGATACCAGCAGTAGCACAGTGGCACATATCAAATAGCATAAAAGCAGAGCCAAGTGAAGGGATCATAGCTTCTTGAGGCAAGCATCTGTGAGCAGCACTGCCTCAGAGATCCCGGTTCCCATCAGTTCCAAATGAAGCAGGACAGGGCTGTAGCTGCTTTATGCAGAAGTGGCTTCTTGCCAATATGGTCATCTCCTAGCACTTGGTGAATTGCCACCACCATGCTTAGTCTCTCTTTTAGTTAAGAAAAATATGATCTAGAATATATTTCGTGAAAGATTGCCAAATGTTACCTTAGAGCTCATATTTTTCTCAGGAGTGATTATATGCAAAAGATAAACAGAAAACAGTTTGCTTTTTAGTTGAAAATAAATAGATGCTAAGAATTTGCAAAACATCCTATTCCCAGAATTAAAGTAGTCCCTTTGGAGATATATCTCTAATCTCTTTTTCATCAAGTTGGGTGGTTTTTTTCTGCTCACTTTCTCTCTCTGCTCCAGTCTTCCCTCTACCCACCCACACCATCTCTATTTTCTTCTCTGCGCTATTTCCCAACCTGTTTTCCTTTGCATATTTGGAAGCACAAAAGTAGTGGAAATTTCAAATAGCTTTAAGATTTTCAGTTATAGGCTATCAAGAGCTTTGAGACTAACTTCTTCAAATACTTTCCATCCCTCCCTTTCACCTGCCAAGCTCCTTGGTGCTGAAATGGCAACTGGTCATTGGCAGAGGAGCACTGGGCCTCTTTCTCTGTCTCAGTCCTCAGTGGTCTTGCTTGTTCCTTGGGTTTGTCTTGGTGTCCATCCAGAGAAGGTGTGTTTGTTTTCACTTCTTTGTATTCTCTATTGCACATTTTAAGTTGTACACAGGAAATTTTTCCGAATTACCAAAACAGATTATGAAGCAGTGCTACAAAGAAGGGATGTAGAGAATCTTACATCACTGGATATTTATTAAAAGTTGGCTGTCTTGTGAAAAGGCAGACTTCAGCTCAGCTAGGTTTGATACAGGATGAGCAGCTGACTTCCAGGCTGGTTAATGTCAGAAATCAGACTAGATGCTGGTTATCGCCCTATTCAGTGGTAGTATCTTGACCTAGACAGTATCTTTTAGCATCCCATTTGCTATCCCATCTTTAGCAAGTGGTTTATTACCCAAGTTTATTACCCTAGTATGGGAAAACAGTGATTTTGCTCCTTTAAAAGCTATTTCTACTTCTTCTGCCAAGTCCTATGTCTCTGTGCATAGTCATAAGTGCTCATACAATGAAGTGTGTGCATGATTGTGATTAAGTGAGAATGCTTTGTGTCTGCCAGGAAGCAAGGCAAGGAGTTGCAGCTAGAAATAGGAATTATACTTCTAATCAGGGAGCAAGGCTGTGAAATGAGTGGTCTGGAGGGTGAAACACCTCCCTAACTCTGAATGGGAGCCCAGCCTGTTTGAAAAGGGGATGATGCGGTCTCATTGCATAATAATGGGCTGGATTTGAGGAGTTTGGATCACTTCTATGGCCTTACACATGCAGACATACAAATGTATTGCTGGTGTAAACTGTGACTGTGAAAGAGGCCACACCTTTGGCATATGCATCCTTTTTAGATATACAATTTATGCATATTTACCATTTTGTGAAATATACTGGGGTACAGCCAATGGTACAACTTCTGCATAAAAATAAAAAGTAACTGAAACCCCATTAATATATTCCATATAGGTTTGATTGGGGGGGGAAATAACTGCAGATTTGTGGTTGACAGGCTTCAGAAAAGGTTCAACAGAGTGTGAAAATTGACATTCAGCAAACGGCAACTCAGCCTTCATTTTTTTTGAGGCTGGTTGAAATAAACTGCAGGTTTTAAACAAAATGTTTGGTCAATTGTTATATTGGATGTTGCTTGTCTCATTACTGCAGTTAATTAAAAGGGAGGACAAAAAGTCAAAGCCACAGTCAATAAGTTTGTTAATAAAGATTTAATTTGGTGGAATCATTATAAATTGACTGTACAGTGAATGGATATGCCACAGGAGTATGAGCGTCTGAAGGTCTATAAATGGGTTTTCAGAAATAGCCATTAGGTTGTAGCCAATTTGTCGTGCTAAATAAGCTCTTCAAATCCACTTAGGTAAGTTCATACGTTTTCAAAGGGTATCACCACCAAGTATATGATGAATAAAGACACACCTTTCTTCCAGCAGGTTTTTTTTATTCTACCATTTCAAATGCATTTTAATTCTGTTATTCCTATATTTCTCATTGTGTTTTGCTATTAACTCAAATCTTTTTAGAAGAAATAGAATAAATCATCAGAGATGAGAAAAAGTAAATCATCACTGCAGAAAGCACTGTAGGCTGAACATGTGCTCTATCCACGTGAGATTTTAATCTACCTGAACATTTTCCTTTATGTCTGACCAAACGACAGGTAAAAATCCCATGACTAATAGACTTCAAAAAGAATTCTAAAATGAAAATCTAGATCAACATCTCTTCGTAAAGCAGTTCTGATGTAGAAGACTACATGTAAAGTACTGATTATAATGACTACAATATTTGCATAGCACTGCACCCCTGCCAGTAATCCTCTCATTTAAGTACATTGAGTTATTACAAAAAAAGTGATTTCTCTTTCAGCGATGTCATGCTGGTCTGCTCAGAAGGGTTATTTAACACCCCGAAAAACAGAAGAATAAGATAAGAAATTTACATCATACCACCCTCTTCCAAAGTAGAGAGCAAAGGAGCAAACCATGAAAGTAGTGAAGAGTTAGCCCAAACTGCCCCAGTGGTAAACCACTGACTGCAGATGAAACTCACCCCAAAGTAGAGTATTGTATATTGTCCATGTTAACAAATGCTTTATGGGTTAATCTAGCAAGTTTTAGCTGACTTAAATACCATCTTTCCATCAGATTTTATAATTTTAGGCCAAATCAGGTGGCTTTTGTCCTGCCACCATCCAGAAGCCAGTATAAACATCAGGAAAAAACCCACTTAAGCCTCAGCTGTCCCTCTCCCCTCACCAATGGCTCAGGGTTGCTATGAAATTTGGTGGCCCCACAGGCCTCCTTTGTGATGTGTTCTCATCTCCTCTGCTTTCCTGACGTTAGCACTCTGTTAGACATTAGGTAGCAAGTGGTGTCAGTTGCTCTGATGAAGAGCTGCAGCGCTTTGTTTCTATTTCATTTTCTCCTCCCTGGCTTAGTGACAGTACGTCAAGATAATACCCAATCTTAGCAGCCTCTCCTGTAATTCTGCTTGAAAGGATTTCTTCCAATTTATGCCTTTTAATTAGAAGCTTTCAACCTGTAATTAGAAACTTACACCAGCCCAACCTTTGTTTCTGAAAAATGCATTTGTAGTTTAGGCAATTATGGTAACATAAAAAGTAATTCTTTTTCTTCATGTGTGAAATGACCGTGCTCATTAATGCACCCAACAGGCAGCGGATTTTAGTTTGTTTCAATTTTTTTTTAATTTTATTGCAATAAGTTATGTAACAAGGTGTAACAGACAAGCAAAAGAAAGGTGATTTAGGTAGTAGAACAGGCATATCTAACTACTGATTCCATTACATTGCCACACTGGGAGTACAGAGAAGCTGTGGTTACTGGGAGCAGAAGCATGGCCATGCTGTGGCTCCAAGTCCTCTAATTAGCATGCGAAGCCACAGAGAAATTTGACCAGTTTTAACCCAGACTATGTAACTTGGGATGAGAGACATTTCGTGGTGAGTATTTGTAATAAAAATAATTACAGGCTCCTAAGTTCTAGCTAATGGCATCAGCACTAGGGCTTAGAGCTCAGCCTGCCCTGTGATGATGTTGTTTACTGTTCCACTAATCATAGAATCACAGAATGGTTTGGGTTGGAAGGGACCTTAAAGATCATCTAGTTCCAACCCCCCTGCCATAGACAAAGGACACCTTCCACTACACCAGGTTGCTCAAAGCCCCATCCAACCTGTTCCAGTGCCTTACCACCCTCACAGTAAGAATTTCTTCCTAAAATCATGCCAGGAGAGGGAACATCTCTCATTTGATTTTCCTCCAGCCAGAGCTGACTCTTTGCTTCTGTATTTCATAGTGTTTCATGTGGTTGGTTCCTGGCAGAGATTATGTTAACTGTAATACAGAGTTGTCCACTATGGGCTGAATCTTCTCAGTCCCACTTAGAATTGCTATGGTTTTATTAATAATGCCCATGCTCTCAGTGGGTAACACCTCTGCCAAGCAGTGCAAGGGAATTCTGTACCTCCTGAGGATGTGGCCTTGACAACTTCTGGCCTCGGCCAGAACCTGTTATGTGGAGATTTCCCACCACTTGCCACACTGATGACTCTGGATGTTCCAGCTTATCAGTTAAGGCTGAAAGATTGAATGTGGCAGGATGAATGCTGCAGACATCTCTCTGCTTGGGTCTGTCAGGCACAGCAGGGGTTTGGAGCAAGACCAGTCTTCTCACAACCTGCCAGGTGAGGAAGTGAAGCTGCAGTCATCTACATACTTAAAATAGGAATAATGCATTTTCCATCCCTGAATTCCTTCCCTGGCCACTCAAATACATCATCCTCTTAAACCACATCTGTATTTACCACACATTCTTGACTATCTTTCAATTTCTATGGTAATTTCCTTCCTTGATTTATAAGCAGCAGAATTTTTTTAATTATCAAGCTAATTTTAATTTTCTGAGCCACTTCGTTAAATGTCCACTTCGTTAAACATTAATCTCATGCTTTTTTCTTTGACAATCTCTACCCTTCACCACCTCTCCAGTTCACAATGAAACTAGATCTCAATACTATTACACAGTACATTTTTCTCCCTAGATTAATTTGATATCTTCTGTTTGATCTCTGTTTTCATCTTCTAAATACTATACTTGGCCTCATGTAAACCATTCCAGAAATTACTTTAAAAGTCAGAAAAAAACCCAAACAAACCAAAAACCTAAAACATTTAGGACAACATTGCATAATTGCATCTCCTTCAGCAGTTCCCATGCTGTAGCATAGTAGGAAATCACAGAGAATTTAGATTTCTTCTTTGACTGGTCTGTGTTTTTGTAGTTTTACTGCTTTTTAGTGTCCTGAATAAGCCTCAGATAGTGCAAAGTGTACTAGAAAACTATAACAGGGGATTTGCAGTGCGCATGGAGGAACTGGATGCTCAAACTTTTCCTCTTGCTGAGGAATGACATTTTTTTATGCGAAGAAAATAAAAGCTGGTTCTCATCTGCTCAGTGCTACAAGTCAGTACTGTACGTACAAACTCCTGTGGTTCCTCATTTGTCTAGACCCATTGAAATTGTCTTTGAATATTAGCTGAGCATATTCCTAATGCTGGCTTTGACTTGCTTCATACTGGTTTCAAACAGCTCCTGTTAATTAGCTCTCCTCATGGAGTTGTAGGCTCTGAAGAAGTATTATTTCCATTATATGGTCAGACGAGTATTGTTTTAGCACAGACTCTGTTTAGGAAAAGTTCACTGAACACAGTACCTGTAACTCAAACTAGATGAAAAATATGTAAATGGCTTTGTTTGGTGCTAAGATGAAATTAGCAAAATCATTATTCCTTTCTGTGGTTAAGCCTTTCTTTATGTATTGCAGCTGTTAGTGCTCTACCGAGGAAAAAAAAAAAAAAGGAAAGCAAAAAAAAAAGAAGTTGTAAGATGAGATTTAAGGCATTAGCTTGAAATTGAATTAGCAGAGCTGAAGCAGGGAAAAATGTTCAGGAGTTGATCAATGCATTACTCCAGGAGGGGACAATGGAGCAAGCACACAGGTACCCACAAACACACACACATGCACTCAACCTGTTCATCCATCCGTCAGGGACTGCAGCATTTGCAGAGTGCAAGCAGGACTATTCATAGGTTCCCCTATCCAAGGAAATATTAAAGCTTATGAACAATATTAAGCGCAAGGGTAATTCATATTATTTTCTTGATTCCATTTTCTTTTGACCCAGCTTTGTACAAAATCTTTTTAGCATATGTATTGCCCAAATATGGAAATGTAAAGTTGTTGTACCCCTTGCCATTTGAACCAGATTTATCTCTAGCTTATTTAGAAAACTGATTTCCAATAAAGCGTCGCTAGGTCTCTGCTTCTGTCAGGTCTCTGACAGATTTAACTGGATTTTCCTTAGGAATTAACTATGGTTTGTGGATGATGGCTGAAAGAATTTTCATTCATTGTCCTCTAGATCATATTAGGAATTACACTAGGCTTTGGACCACCAGCCATAAAAATCTGTTTCAGAATATGGATGCATTGGAATTGTTACTTATTAGATTTGCAGCATAAACACTGGAAACTGTATGGTGATGCATGCTTTCAAACTAAACAGTATTTATAGCAATAGGCAGGATTTGCAATTGGATGACATGATAATAATATATCCTTGTTTACTTCTGTAATTAATGTTCCTAAAGAAAATACCCGGGAAAGCTTCCATAAGCAAGATTTATTTCTGTTGATTGAGACTGTAATCAGATGTCCCAATTCAAACAGTAATTGGTGTGCTTCATTAAAATGTAATTGAAAACAAGATTTATGCCAATGCTAGGCAATAAATATCAGGGATACATATTTTCTTATTAGTGATGATCTCTTCTATAATCTCTCGGAGTACTTCTGCTTTAGTACCATGTCGTGTACATGATACTTTGTCAAAATCATGGTATCTTGGAGAAAAACATTGTGCATTTTCCCATTTTGATTTTTTATCATCTCACTCTGATGTACCAAGGCCAACTTTTTTCTCTTTCCTGTTTTATATTAGGCTCAGTGTTGTTGTCATATCTTAGCTTACTTTGTTCTCATGAAATTGCAGTACCTTTGAGAAGAAAGAAAATCTAGTGACAAAGGGTAGGGATCAGGGCAGAGCCTTTTGCTCTTTGGGATATGACAAGACTTTGCTTGAAGTTACGATCAGTTGAGGTTTTCACCAGGTGAGTCCAGACCCAACCCATTCTTCCTTATCCTAAACTTTGCCTGTTCCATACAAGCAAAGGTAAGACAAATAAAAAAAAAAAAAAGTTTAAAAACATTCTAGAAATAGAAATTAAGCATGATTTCTTTGCAAGTCAGTAAAAACTTCCTAAATTTCACTTAAGTATTAAAAGTACTACATATTATTATATATA